>JAAGKR010003186.1:0-21302 GCA_011419295.1 Clarias macrocephalus
AGTTGTCGCGACGCAACTGGTGATTTCGGCCTTGAGCGTCTGTAACTCACCCTTAATGGAGTTCAGTTCTTCGGTCAGTGCACTTCTCAATTCCTCTTTAATAACTGTTAAAATGTCACTCTTGAGGGATAAGAGAATTTGTGATTTGAGGTCTTCGACGTCCATTTTTTCAGATTTTGAGGGAGATGAAGTAGCGGCGCGGCTTGAGGTCTCACTAACGGGGCTGAGGGCCGAGGATGTGTTGGGCCTAGTGCTGGATGAGCCACTGAATTTGTGTTTTCTCAAGTTTGCAGCCATATCCGACACCAAAACAACTACTAAACTTGTCACCAAGTTATGGTTGCGTATTACCGACCAGTTAGTGAAATAAACTAGAAATTAATAAAAGGATTTTAACATAAAGTGTTATTATTCAGCGAGAGCCCGACAAAACACGTCCTACTCCATGATCGGGTCTATAGCGCCCCCTCATTATGACGATTTATGATTGTAGCCAAATGTGAATTAATGCTGTCACTCGTCATTGTTTTTGAACTTTCGATTTAATTTGCCATTCCTGTATTTCTTGAGTGGTTTCATTCTGCAAACAATTCAACTGACTCACCCTTAGTTTTAAATGAAAAACAGTTCTGTTGTTTACAGAGCTATACATACACATCACTTACCTGGGGAAGAAAAGGCACTCTGGGAAGAAAGGAAGTTCTGCCAGTGTCTTTGATTCCAGATACCACAGCACACTTTCACAGGTCTTGTGGAGTCTATGCCTTGTCACACAATAAATCAGAGGTTTTTGAAAAAAAGGTGCTGAAGCTACATGACACCAATACATCCAAAAGTTTGTGGACAGCAGACCATACAAAGCACAAGTCATGGTTGAACATTCCATTCCAGATTCATTTGATTAATATATGGTTACTTAGTGCCAGTGAAAGGAATTTGTAATTGTATATTTCGACTTTAAGTTCCTGCATTTGTAAAAAAAAAAAAAAAAAAAAAAATTATATATACACACAATTATAAATATTATAGTAATCTATGGCACATACAAGTTTTAAAGTATAATTTTTTTTTATTTCTCCCAAACCTTGGCAAGAACACAGTCAACGATTCCTGGAAAAAAACTGCGTTTTAAAAACCATGTCTGGCCTGATCCCACAGAAAAACTAATATAGCACAAACCACAGAAAAAGTAAATATACATCGCTAAAAGCATTATATGAATGAAACTAAATTGGCAAGCTTTTCAAATGTATCATGTAATATTTTTGTCACCCAACGTTTATGAGGCACAGTCAAAAAACTGAGGAGAGGTTAAATTTTTTTTTTATTTATTATTATTTTTTTTTATTAATGTGTGTAAAGCTTGTTGGTGAGCTTTTCAATATTTAGCAATTGTAGTTAAAATAATTGTTTAATCATTATGGTGTGTTCTAGCTCATTACCAAAGTAACATGACGAGGTCTTACCTGTTTACACTTGCAAAACCTGTTCTGCACAATTGCAGGTATTGCATTAAACATACTGTACTAATGCCATCTCAGGGTGTAGAACAGTTTACTAAGTATAAATACTAACCACATCCAGCAATACCAAAGGAATTGACACTAACAGCAGCATGAGAGGTCATCCTTTTATTGATTACATCTGGTAAGCAATGATAAAACTTCACAATTTTTTATACTTACATGACACAAGGGCTGTTTTACCAAATTAGAAAATCAATGGGTGTGAATTGTAAAAGCCATTAGCCAAATGACATACGGCATCATCGTCTGACTGGCACATTTTTATAACAGTGATGATTCCAGTACAAATATGTGTCCTAGAAATGTAGCTATTACTTTTGGGTCATTTAAAAAAAGTGTATTAAAAAGCAGACTTAACATTTGTCATTTAATTTACATTACAATCACAAGGCTATTGTGAGTGTAGGGAGTCAGCAGGGTGTTAAGGAAACAACATGTTGCAAAGTTGTCTGGTGTACCTTATGAGAGAGGATGAGTCTTCCTTAGTGCTGGTTATTGTATGAGGTGACAATGGTTGGTAGAAAGGCTCTGATTACTTTTTAAGCTGTTAGCTATAGGTTCTTGTGGTTAAAGACTGTGAGACAGTGGTTGTTGACAGTGGTAGACAAGTGGATAGGAATGTCAGCAGAGATACTTTGCTTTTTATAGAAGATGTAAGCGAGAAATTTAATGGGATACCGTAACGGATAAAAAAAAAAAAAAAACATGTCTAACTTTTTAGAGCATTATGTATAGATATTGATGTTAATTGCAGTGCAGTTATGGTTAACACTCAATTCACTCCTGGCAAAGAAACAAACAAAAGCAAAATGTGATAGTAGCAATTGATATTCTGCAACGTGAAAGAGATCATTAAGGAAAGCCCAAAAAGAAAATTTGGCTACTTTTGCAAAAAACATTTCTGCCATTAAGTGGATTCTAACAAATTATAAATAAAAAGTCATGAATCATGTAGTATCAATACCAGGATATAGCTCAGGATATATGCCTGGCTGTTGATGAAATTCAAAGAAAAGCATCAGCAGCTGCTGAGAAAATCAAGAAAACTATTGGGTTCATCAAATAACCTAAATTATAAATACACAGTTGCCTGTGCTGGGGGCTCTGGGGCGGGGCCTCCATGTTTGTCATGGTGACATGCTTGTCTGGCTCATTCCATGGACTGATTGTTATCTGGGGAATTTGGAGACTGGATCAACAACTTTGAAATCTTTGCTTGAAGCCCCATACATGGCAGGCTGTGATGCACTGTGTATGATACTTTTCTTTCATGGCCAGCATTGACCTTAGTCAACAATTTGTGCTACACTGCCTCTCTGTGGGATTGGACCAGGTGGGCAGGACCAGGTGAAACCTGGGTGCCCATTATCCTCTCATCAGTATACTGGCGTATATTTGATAATCAACTTTATTACATTCTTGTGGTGGATTTGGTATCCAAATCTTGTGGTGATGTTAGTGGATGTTCAGTGTTTTGACCTGTTGAGTGTTAAAGAAATTGTCAGAGAAAAAAGTTCAGAAACGTGACTAAAAATAACTCTTCTCTTTCTATTGCAGTCAAAAGTAATCCACTAGAAGCAACAAATAGAGGTAAAAGGCTAATTATTCAATTAAGTTGACAGCTTTGCATGTACTTATGCAACAAATATTTAGTTCCTTGTAGAGTTATCTTGTGTAAATTCTGAAACATAAAATTCTGAAACATAAAAAATAAATGACATGACTGACTGGTAAATTATTTGTAGAAAAATATCCCGAAAATAGGCCACGCAACTTCATTCTTGAGTTACTGCACAAAAAAAGCTTGGTTCGATGAACAGACTGAATCATGTTTTTTACTTTTACCCCACAGGTGTTCTGAAAATCTGTATGGACAGCTTGAAAAAGCAACTTAATGCGCAAGAAAGATGGCTTGCAAGCAAGATGACACTAAAAGTAGAAACTCTTTATTAGCACTTTATTAGCGGTGCATTCAGAAAGTCTCTCCACAGTGGCTACGTAGAGAAGTTGCTGTGTATTGACCACTCTTATTTGGCACCGCAAGTCTGTACGTATCCAAGGAGTTCTTTGCTTAACCTCAGCTGTGTATTTTTGTATGAAAAGGTTAACCATAAGAGAACATGCTTTAATAGTAGAGCACATTTTTAAAGCTGGGGATGAATACACATTTATTTCATGAAAATTTCAAGTAGCTTTTCTGGAGGTAGGAATATCACATTGTGAAACTATGCCAAATTTAATAAATAAATTATTTTTTTGAGTATGAATATTAAGAGTTTCATTAAATGCGTATTTTCCTATAATAAACTCTATGCGGCCACTGAGGAGGGACTATTTGAACTTAGGTTATAATCATTCAGATATTCATGCACATGTATTGATTGATATGTATGTATCTGTCATTTCATTAACAGTTAAACGTCATTTTACTACTAATAAACTGTAAAGCTGTTGCGTCTTTAATTTAACATGACCTTATTTTATTTTTTAGCAAAACAGCGGGAGTCGAACCAGGTTACAGGTGAGTTTAATAACACATTAGTCATTATAGTACTTGTGAGGCTTTTCTGGAAAGTCTTCCCATACTTGCTTTCAGACCCCTTAAGCTGATAGTTTAAATAGATAGAAGTTTAAGACACTGATGCTTGCCTACGAAGCCAAAAGTACACTAGTCTACAACTAATAGCAGGGACTTAACACTCTTTCTATTGCTTAACTGCTTTTAAACAATGACTAAAGACACTACTCAAAGTTAAATGTCAAGGTAAAATTAGTCAAAGAAAAATGTGTCTTTATTTTCAGATGTACTTCTTTCATTTTTGAAAACACTGGGACTTGAAAAGTACTACCCAAACAAGCTGACCCTGAGGTCGTTATTAGAAATCAACAGTGCCACTGTGGCTGCTGAAGAGATTGATTCACTGCAAGCAATACCATGGGCCTTCCTAAGAAAGTTGTTGATGGTTAATTCGAAATCAAGGTCTTTATTATCTGTAGTTTGTGAAAAGGATGGGTCAGATGACTTGTTTAGTGAAGAGGACAGTGATGATAGCTTTAACCTTCTAGACCTCTACACTGCCCTCTTCTTCTGTGCAGATAGTTTCCTCCAGCAGGAAATGGCACTGAAATTGTCAATGTGCCAGTTTGCAGTACCATTTGTTTTACCTCAAGGAGTACATAATCAGTGCACCCTTATGTTATGGGCACTTCGAGGTATCATAAAAGAATGGCGCCCGCATTCAATGTCAGAATCTCAAGGGTTTCGTGAAGACTGTATTGTTAATGCCGACATTCCCTTGATATCATTTGTGAGGTTAAGTAACAGCAGCTTGTCCAAGTCGCAGGTTTTAAACCAAGTGCTCAACAATTCAGAGCAGCATCATGACTTCTTTTCTCACCGAGAAATGATCGGAGGATCTGGTCCCAGGGTAATCGCTGATGGCCTGGTTGAAATATGCTGGAGTCTTCCATGTGGGAACAATAACATTGATGTCTTTCCCGAAGCAGTGGCGATTGCTAATTTAAGGGGAGACGCTGGTACTTTTGAAACCCAATTCAGTTTCCTTACTCAGGTGTCAACAGCTGTCTTTGTGTTTCTGGACAGTGTCAATGAAAAAGAGCAAAAGTTATTTGCTTCTTTACAAGGAATTAGGTCCAAGTTATCTCTTGTGGTCAACTCCCAAGTGAATATGAACCAGAATGTGAAGTTGTCCATTCAAGCAGCAATTGATACTCTGCAACTAGAAAGAGATCACATCATAAAAAAAAGCCAAAAAGTGAATTTGGCTACCTTCGCAAAGACGATCAATTCTGCCATTAAGAATGTTCTACTAAATAAAAGTCATGAATTATGTAGTATCAATTCCATGAAAGACATTGCACAGGGTGTAGGTCTGGGTGTTGATGAAATTCAAACCAAAGCCTGTCTATCAGCAGAAGCATCTGCAGAGAAAGTCATGAAAACTATTGGGGTTCGTCAAATAACAGACTATAAAAAGACACAGCTGCCACTACAAGGTGAAAATTGGAAAAAACTGGCTAAAATAGAAAAAGAACAATTTAGGTTAAGAAATTTAGGAAAACAGAGCTTGGAGGAGTACAAGGTTCAACTTCAAAAAGAAAAAGATGAGATCTGGAACAAACAAAGTCAGCAAAAAATAACAAAAACAATGGAGCTCTTCATAGATTCTTTGTTGAGCATTGATGACACTGAGCGAGCCTTCTTCCTGAAATGGCTGGGTATAAAGATGGACATGCGATCACGCAAAAACATGTCAAGTCTTCGCCGCAAATACAAAGAATGTGAACAAAAGAAAGACAGAGATGGTATAGCTCGATTAGACCAGGACCTTCTTGATTCCTTTCTTAGCACAGAGCACTACATGAGAGAAATGGGACAAATCTATGAGGCTGCTTCATTTGGTTCAAAAAAAAAATCTGATCAAATTAGCTGTCTCCCAAATTTGGCTGCCAAAATGCTTCTATCTGGGTTTCCACTTGAACTACTTGATGGAGATACCTCAAATATCCCAGAGAATTGGGTGCGGGATGTTCTCCTGGAGCTTCACCAGATGATTGGGCAGAAGAGCCGTTTGCTGGTTGTGACTGTGTTAGGGGTCCAGAGTACTGGTAAATCAACACTGCTCAACACTATGTTTGGAGTTCAGTTTGCAGTGGGCAGTGGGCGATGCACGCGTGGAGCATTCATGCTTTTCCTTCCTGTGGGTCAAGACTTGAAGGAGGAGTTACACTGTGACTTTGTACTTCTGATTGATACAGAGGGTTTGAAATCACCAGCACTGGCACAACTGGAAGACAGTTATGAGCATGACAATGAATTGGCCACATTTGTCATTGGTCTTAGTGATGTAACCATCATCAACATAGCAATGGAGAATTCCACAGAGATGAAGGATATCCTTCAGATAGCAGTTCACGCTTTCTTACGAATGAAGGAAATTGGCAAAAAAACAGTCTGCCATTTTGTCCACCAAAATGTTGCTGGTGTATCTGCACATAAAAAAAACCTGACTGAAAGAAAACAACTCCTGGACCAACTAAATGAGATGACATTGATTGCAGCTCAAATGGAACAAAAATCTAATGTGAAGAAATTCACAGATGTTTTGGATTATGATGTGGAAAAGAATAACTGGTATATCCCAGGCCTATGGCATGGCACACCACCAATGGCACCAGTTAATGCAGGCTACAGTGTGGCTGTCCTTGAGTTTAAGAAAACTCTAGTGAGAATCCTTAAAGCAAGAGAAAATGAAAAACCCTATCAGATCCCAGAGTTCCTGCAATGGATAAAGAGTTTGTGGAGTGCAGTGAAGTTTGAGAACTTCATCTTTAGTTTCAGAAACACTCTTGTGGCCCAAGCCTATGACAACCTTTGCAAAGAGTTCTCAGAATGGGAGTGGTCTTTCAAGAGACATGTTCATTCTTGGCTTACAGCTGAAATAGTTCAAATATCTAATGCTGAAAAAAGTCGCAGTAATGAGGTTGTTGAGCAACTTAAACAGAAAGCACAGAAAGAAATTGCCACTCAGAAAAAAATCATCAACGACAAACTAAATAAGTACTACAAAAAGAAAGACGCACATGTGTATTTGGTTGAAAAGTACAAAGCTGATTTTGTTAGCAGCATCAAAGGTCTAGAAAATGAAATGGAAGATGAAGTTGCAGAAAGAATAGATGTTGCCTACCAGATGAGAATTAATCAGAAGAATTTTGAAGAGATTGAAACAAAGCAAAAATCTATGATTGAGCACCAAGTCCTTCAACTCCTACAAAATTACAAACTTCATACAGATGAGGTATCTGATAAGAAACTCACTGATGATTTTGAAAGCATGTGGAAAAGGGAAGTCATGAAGAACACGAGTGTAGAAGAAAAGGATGTCCCTGCTGATATTCTGAAGCAACTGCGAGCAAGTTTAGTCAATCGCAATGTCATGGAGGATTTGCAGAAAGTTCAAGATCTGACACAGTACGGGCGAGAAGAATTCCAGGTCAAAGAGAAACATGTAAAATGGGAAAAGAAACTACAAAGTTTCTTTACACAACGTAGTGCAAAGAAAGATCTAGAGCTTGTTGCAGACAACATAATTGTATACTGTATTAAAATGATTCAACACTTTGCACTGGAAAAAACTGACTACCAAAATATCTTTATAAAAGACGTGCTGGAGGAAATTGATGAACAGCTCCAAAAAGAAGGTTCAAAAATCAATACGAAATTTGAGCTGGATCTTAAATTGCACATCTGTGGCATTGCCTCAAGATTATTCCTTGAGATGCACAGGAAATTCCTCAGTGAGCATGATCCCTTTCAACATTTTCAAAAACTGAAGATGAAGTATCTCTTTGATTTCATTGATTTGTACAGAGAGAGGGACCAGTGCCAAAGAAAAGCACAAGACTTCACCCAACTCTGTCTCAAACCATCAGTGACTGACTACATAAACCTGTCTATTGGACCTGACATTGTTGATGCTGTTCTGCTAAACAACCCAACTGAGTATAGTTCTCGAATGCTGTTTCAGTACACAATTCTTAGGGAGCTACTGGAAAAATCAAATTTTAATGATTTCGAAAAGTACATTTTGCGATATAATGTTTATGTCAAAGATTGGATATACAATCATATTGTTAAGTGCCTTTCCAAAGACACAACTCTGCAAAGTTTAAAAATGAAGAAGCTGGAGATCATAATGAATGCAATCATGAAAGCAATGGAAGACTCGAAGGTTGATGACAATGGCTCTCCTTTGCCTAACAATGAAGAAGGTACAACAAGGCTGATCCAGAACTTTTGCCAATCTATGAGTCGTGTCATCCCAATATCCATGACAACAGTAGAAGGGGTCTTCTTTCAGAATACAAGCTGTTGTACTTCCTTCACCAAAAGCCTTTATGAATGTATAAATAACATGAAACGACAGCTAACAGAAGAGATTTTCATGTCAACTGACATCAAAGAGACACTGAGCGATGTGTATGTGAAGCCTCAAAAGGAGCTCTTTAAAAGGGTCTTTGGATGTGGGAGAAAATGTCCCTTTTGCAAAACCCCATGTGAGGCAGGAGGAAAGAGTCACAAAGTGCACCATGCTGGTCTACATAGGCCAAAGGGCCTTGGTGGTTTTGTCTATGCAGTGAATAATGCTCTCTGTGAAGAGATTTGTACATCTAGTGTACATGCAAATAGAACATTTCGTAGTTATGAAACAAATTTCCAACCTCATCCATTCAGTGATTACAAGAAGTACTACCCAGACTGGCAGATTACGCCTGACATGACTGTCAGGACCTCAGATTACTGGAAGTATGTGCTGGTGACATTTAATGCCAACTTTGCTGAAAGGTTTGAAGCAGAACCAGCTGTGTATCCAGATGAATGGAACAAAATCACTAAAGAGCAGGCTTTAATTAGTCTGAAGAATAACTTTAATGTTAATTAAAAGGAAAAAAAAAACCTTGCCTAAATGTTACTGCAATACCTGGCATTTATGAAAAGTTTAAATAACACAACTAAATAAAGTAGTTACAATCCCATCACTCATGCTATCACTCAGGTATGCTAGTTATGTTGATCTAAGCCATCCTTTTTTGGTACTGAAAATTGTTGAATAATCTTACAAACTGTTTAGAGAATTAATCTATTTCTGATATACAAAGAACAGCCAGAAGGAAAAAAAAATATATTTCTGTATTACATATTTCATTGTTTGTGATTTTCATTAAAAATGACAGCTGTGATTTGGATCACTTTGTTATCGTTGTTGCAACTTGTTACAAATGTTATGTATGCTTAATAATATTATCTGAAAGTAAAATTAAGATATTATGTAAAATATACTGTTTAAACCTAATAACTGACTGCATAACACAAATGTATTAATTTGTAACTTATAATGGGATGAAACATCAAGTGTGATTGTAGTGTGCTTTAAAAATAAATTAATAAAAATTGTTTCAGCCTAGACATAAACACTGAGATTGTGTCTAAGTCCTGTACAGTACATTAATTGGAAGGCTATTGCATAACTTTGGGGCTTTGTAAGAACAATTTCTGCCAAGGTAATGAAATAGAGCAAGGGACAAGTAGCCTGCACCGTTTGATCAAAGTGACGGATCATAAAATACTAGTTCCATTTACTGCATTATAGGTCACGTAGTATTTTACAATAAATGCAAAATTTCACTGGAAGCCAATGCAGTGTGAGTAAGATGGGGTGATGAGCCGAACTTCTGATTCTACTGTGGACACTGGCTGCTATATTCTAGATTAAGTGGAGCTTGATTATGCACATAGTTGAACATCCAGATAGTAAGGTGTTACAATTATTCAACCTAGCGCTAACAAAATCTTGAGCTACTTTCTCTGCATCATGCAATGACATTCTGGAATTTCCTTCAGCATCAATAAAGTATCTATCTATCTATCTATCTTGGTATATATAGATAATATATTATCTACATGTCTGCAAATAAAGCTGCATCAGAATCAATAATCACACCAAGGACTTTTACTGCTGCATAGGATGAAACAGCAAGGCCACCCAAAACTACTTTGTTCTCAGGAAGCTTACTTCCAGCTGCATTTGGTCCTAGTACCAATACTTTTGTCTTGTCAGAATTAAGTTGAGGGCCGTTAATAAATTTCCAGTGTGCTTGCGTGTCTTATCTGGTTTGGCTGAAACATACAACTGTGTGTCATCAGCATAACAGTGGAAACTAATACCATGCTTATGAATTATTACCCAGCTGAAGCATATAGAGAAAACAGTAGTGGGCCTTGAATAGAACCTTCGAGAACTCCAAACCGCTATTTGTAGAAAGGTCACCAATTACATTTAAATGGCAATTGATGACAATCAATCAAATAAGATCTACGTTAGGAGAAGCCCATTCCTTTAACTCCTGCAACATTTTCTAATCTATCAAAGAGAACATTATGATCGATGGCATCAAAAGCTAACACAAAGCAAGCAGACACAACCATGAACAGAGGTTAGTAGTACTGTAGGTCATTTACCAATTTAACCAGCTCTATCTGTGTACTATGATGCCTAAATCCTGACTGATACATTACACGAACGTAATAGTCATTGCTGTGTTACAACATTTTCTATGATGTTGATGAAAATAAAGGGGACGCTTGATATTGGCCTAGGGTTGGACAGCTGACAGGGATTTCTTAAGTATGGGTTTAATAACCAAGTTTTATAGGTTTAATTACACAGCTAGTGCTGAGGGAAGAATTGAATTTTTAAAGGGGTTGTTATGATGGGTGGTAATGCGGGCTGAAAAAGGGCAGGCAAGGGTTCTTTGAACAAAAAGAGTCTTTTATTAAATAAAACCATAATAAAGAAACTAAACAACCTAAACTCATAACACAGGAAAAGTGTTCCACACGTTGGCTCTGTAACTAAACACAGGCTCATTAGCGACACACAGGCTCTTTAAAACATCCGCTGTGTTTTAAATTTTGTGTGAAGATGAGAGTCCAAGCAGAGAAGAGTAGCAGGAATTATCTATGCCAGAAAGGTATAAGAAAGTATGAAAAGAAAAATTTATAGAATGGTTGTGAGACGAGCAATGTTGTATGGTTTGGAGACATTGCTGCTGATGGAAAGAAAGGAAACAGAGCTGAATGGGCGGGGCTAAAGGTGGTGCAATTTGCTTTGAGAGTGACAAGAATGGACAGGATTTGCTGAAGGAACAGTGCAAGTAGGACAGTGTGGAAACAAAGAAGGACTGGCCAGATAAAATTTGGACATGTACATAGGGTGGATGAGGACAATAGCAGGAAGTAAACGTTAGAGACGGAGGCAGAAAGGGTTTTGGGTGTACATGTTTACAGTTAGTGAACAGTTCTGGGTTGGAAACCACCAGCTAAGTTGAGCAACACTGAACAAAGCCAAAGTCTAGCACCATAACATTTCATTTTTTTTGAAGTTCAAGAAATTCTCTTTATGTCATTAGAAATGCTAAATAAAAAAATATATAAATAATTAAAAAGTTATTTAAAGAAGTTTTGTTAATTAGCTGCTGTTCCCTTGCATAGGAAACTCAAATAAATTCAAATTCCCTTAGGTAATTTATGGGGGCATTTTATGCATCATTCAGTGTAATTAGTAATTTAGGGAAACACTTCTGTAATTTAGTGAGGTATTTGTAGCGTGCATTTAGTGTATAAGCTGGCCCTGGTGTAGCCCCTATGAAAAAAATTATATATATAATATATATATTAAATAATACATTTCCATATATAGAAAACTAGTGCTTATATTTATTAATATATTGCAATATATTAATGGACTATGTATGGATACAGGTGAAACTAAAAAATTGTGAATATTGGGCAAAAGTTCATTAATTTCAATAATGCAACTTAAAAGGTGAAACTATTATACGAGATAGACTCATTACATGCAAAGCAAGATAATTTGCCGTAATTTGTCATAATTGAGATTATTGCATACAGCTCATGAAAACTCCAAATCCAGAAAATTAGAATATTACATGCAATCAATAAAACAAGGATTGAACATAGAACATATCGGATCTCTGAAAAGTATAATTATGTATATGTACTCAGTACTTGGCCCCTTTCGCAGGAATTACTGCCTCAATGCGTCGTGCCATGGAAGCTATCAGCCTGTGGCACTGCTCAGGTGTTATGGAATGATGGCCTTCAGCTCTTTTGCATTGTTCGGTCTCATGTCTCTCATCTTTCTCTTGGCAATGCCCCATAGATTCTCTATGGGGTTCAGGTCAGGCGAGTTTGCTGGCCAATCAAGCACAGTAATCCCACGGTCAGTGAACAAGGTTTTGGTCAGTATCCCCTAAAGCTCGCCTGTGGAAGGAAGCATAAAGTGCTCCAAAATCTCCTGGAAGACGGCTGCGTTGACCCTGGACTTAATGAAGCACAATGGATCAACACCAGCAGATGACATGGCTCCCCAAATCAACACAACCCACAGCAAAATTTTGTTGCTTATTATATGCTTATTCATGTTTCATGAGACTGAATTGAGCTGTCTCATTACAAGCTTGAGTTTGTCTTTTCTATTTCTCCTAAACCCCACTTAGGAGAAACAAAGAGACATAACCGAGACACAACCCGAGACATACTTGAGAAACATTTGAAAAATCTGAGATGTACATGAGAAACAAAATTGCATTTAAAGGAGAAGCAAATGAGCCATATATAAGACCATAATGAGACTAAAATCAGATATAAATGAGATGCATGAAACACAAATGAGAAATATTAGTTTTATTGAACATATCAAAAGTTAACAGCATACAGTGTAATAAATTTTAAATTCACATAATAAAACAGACACCAGCAAAATCTGGCAAATTAAGACACTAAGTGATACAAAATGTCACCCAACCTGACAAAGATATTAAGTGTCACACAGCTCAAGAATGATTTATACAGTTAAACAAAGGCCACAGCATTGGGACAATCTTCCAATGAAAAGAATCAGTCAAAAAGGTAAGTAAGGGCTACAAGAAAGGGCCAAAGCCAGGAAAAGTTCTCACTGACCGGCTACATCAGTCTTCTCTTGTGGTGGATGTCCAACAAGTTTGTCCAAAGTCTGCAACTCCTGGAATTGCTTAGTATCTAATGGAACTATATATATATATAAACACCATTCAGCTACTCCATTCCCAACGATGAGAGGTGGGCTTGAGCTTGCTGATGGAGACTCCGGAACATTCTCCTGCATTTTCGTTGTTGAGATTCTTGGTCTCCTGAGGTGGCATGCTTCTGAAAAGAACCCAGATAAAGTAAAATGTATATAATTACCAAGATAAACTTTCCACAAACAAACATATTGGTCTTTATCTATAGAATATAATTAACTGATGTCTCTAAAATTACATGTTCTGGGAACTATTGTTAAACACGGAACACTTTATAATAAAACTACAGTGGAACCTCGGATTGCGAGTAACTCAGTTTACGAGTGTTCTGCAAGACGAGCAATAAATTTTGACTTGAAAAATGAGCAAGTCTTGGTTTATGAGTGCCGAGTTTTTTGACACCGACACACACACTCTCTCGCCTTTACACCCCCCTCCCTGGCTTCACACAGACACACACACTCTGCTCTACACAGAAACTCTGCCCTGTCATGATTCTTTTCAAAGGTAAGGTGCTGGTTCATTTGTTATTTAATTTTTTTTACTTTACAGCAGTGATTCCTGCGCTCACACGAGTGCCATTAGTGAGGTTTTTTTTTTCCAGTTAAAACAGTGTTTCCGTTGTGTGTGTGTTTGTTGTGAAACTTAAAAAGCAAGGTGGGGGGAGGGAGGAGGAGTTTTACTGTGTAAGACGAAGTGAGGGAAGGGGCTAATTCCACACACACACAAATTAAATTCAATTCAATTTCAATTCAATTTTATTTGTATAGCGCTTTTAACAATTGACATTGTCGCAAAGCAGCTTTACACAATCAAAAGAATTATTTCAGTTTGTATGAAATGTGAATGTGTATGAATCAAAATGATAAGATTGTCCCTGATGAGCAAGCCGAGGGCGATGGTGGCAAGGAAAAACTCCCTGAGATGGTAATAGGAAGATACCTTGAGAGGAACCAGACTCAACAGGGAACCCATCCTCATTTGGGTGAAACGGATAGCAGGGATTGATCAGCATAATACTGTGTAAGACTGGAAGTTCAGTATAACAGGAGATGTGTTTAATTAAATTAAAATGAGTCCAGTTTGTTCCTGGAGGCTCAGGTAGACTGTAGGAAATTCCAGTCCAGAACTATCGAATGACTGAAGTCACAGGTCCCCAGAGAACAGCTGTCTGTATCAGTTGAGGAAAGGACAGTCTTCAGTGGAAACCATCCCCAGCCACCACACACATCCCAGGCAGACCACACATGGCATCCATGCGACGAGATCTCCAACCAGAAGCAGGATTCCAGGACGAGTCAGACAGGTCCAGAGGGCAGAGGGGTCTGGATCACTGGCAGCTCAGGAGCGACATGTATAGCTCGACAGAGAGAAAGGGAGAGGGAAAAGGAGAGAGGGAGAGAGGGAGAGAGAGAGAGAGAGAGAGGAGAGAGCAGAAGAGGAGAGAACAGAAGATAAGGAGAGATGGCAGTTAGGTATGGTCACAGTCAACATGTATAAGGTGAATGTATATTTAGTGCAAAGTGCAAGCAGGGACTCCGGCACGACTAACTATAACAGCATAACTAAAAGGGAGAGCCAGAAGGAAACACAGACATGAGGGCTCCCTGAGATGTAAAGCAACCAATCACCTCACCGTCAACAAACCTGAATGATCAATGAGAGTGGGGAAGACAGCATCTAAACATACCAGTTCACCAGAATACTCTATGTCCATGAGTCCCCCAGATCTGCTCCTTTACCTAAGACTAATCTATTTTCAAAAATGCTTGGCTAAATAAATAGGTAAATAGGTAAAAGTAAATAGGTAAATAAAAAGTGCAATGCTCGTAATCCAAGGTTCCAGTGTACTGGTTTTCAAAAACTGCTCATGCAGTAACATTATCTTACTACAAAAAAAGGTAAAAAAGTAACTTAATATGTCAAAAGATGTAAAAGTAACTTAGGACATGCCTAATAATAATACTGTAACCAGGTGACTGATTTTTACCATAAAAAAAAACAAACAAACAAACAAACAAAAAAACTCACAAGTGTTAGTTACCTAGACATGCTAAACCACGCACAGGTAGCATTTGAATTCCTTTCGCAATTTAAGAACAAACGTAAGCTGTGTAAATTTCAGCTAAGTATAGGACAGGTTTTTTTTTTTTTTTTTTTTACCACAGACTCTGTGGTGTTAACTTATATTTTAACTCCTTGTCAATAATAATTAATTTTAAATTCGGCCACTTAGTTTTCTTAGTCTTCTTCATTTTTATCCGCAACAGGCAAAGTAGATGGTGCGCTACCGCCACCTAAAGGTCTGGATGAATGACGGATAAAGTGTTTTTTGCTGACTTGACACCGAGGCCTGACGATGCCCTGCACATTTTTCTAAGCACACTGGCCACTTAAACATTTGCAGGCTTAGAGAATGTGTGGGAGAAATTGTGGAAAATTATGTTTTATTAGAATCTATATGTACTGTAGGCTTAATTGGGTCGGCCATGAAAAAAAATGTAACATTTAGTCATCAATGTATAATTAAAAATAGGTTTGGCCTTAAATGATAAGTGTATAGAGAAAAAACTGAACACAAACATTATCTCATTGCATAATGAAAAACAAATACATAAAAAAAGCTGTATATTGTATTTTAGTTCTTTATTGGTAATGATAAGTAAGTTTGCCATTTGGCAGTGTAATTTCAATAAATTCATTAAGGTGTACACATTTATAAAAGGTGTAGCCATGTTGATCAACTAAGTACACCTGGGTGTACTATATGATAAAATAACTGGTGGTTGGATTTTTTTAAATAAAGAAGCTAGATTTTGAAATAAAACATTTATCTATTACAAAGCAATTTTGTAATTGACGTTAGTTGTTACCAACCTACATATCTACATATCTTCATTTTAGAGATCCAACCTTCGAACCCTCCCCTCCGTATGTAAAAAGTAAGATGAAGTATATATAAAAAAAGGACTAAATAGTCTTTAGTGTAGATGGCACTGTTTGTCAGAGAACCCTAGCCCTTAAACCCCAAAGCATTTTTAGCCATTCTTTGCGTTATGTTTTAATAAATGTACTGTATACGAGTCAGAATTAGGCAATATAGAGAATATATAGCAGAATATATTCATCAATATAAAGAACTCAAATTTATTTCATTTTAACTAACTATACACACATGAATAAGCAAACATTTTTAAAAAGGATCATATCAGAACATATCAGAAAACCCAAATGAAAAGTTTACGATTACTGTATACTTTATGTGTGGGAAACACTGCTCTGGGGAAAAAAAAATATGTGAGTCGCACACAAGACAAATATGAACTATCTCTGAGATTTTAAGGTAATGAGCCACATTTGAGAACTTTGAGAAGATGCAGATAACGGCTAAAATCTCATTCAAGTCTCAAAGATGGCTCATTTCTGTCTAGGAGACAAAGAAGAGATTAGCATGAGATCTCATCTTGGAGTTTCTTTTTTTTTTTTGGCTTTTCCCCTGATTTTCTCCCTAATTTAGTCATGTCCAATTCCTCCCCGTCACTAGGGGGCTTCCACATTAAGGCTACTAGCAGGAGCTGCTTGACAAGACGAATACGACATTTGATTGGTAAGCTTGACCTATCATTTTGGATTACTGTAAGTCTTTAAGTTCATCAACATTTGACGTTATTGCCACTGCCATACAGCTGGGCATAGTTACCGTCCGTTAATATCAAATCATTATTCCTAAAAAAATAGGCGTTTGGTTTAAAAAAATTTTAACTTATTTTTAAAAATGTTAACTGAGGTTCTCACCACCAAGCAGAACTAAGTTATTGGGCTCTTGCCTTATCCACTCCGTTCGTTATGTTCAGTCCAGGGGCGCAAAAAATGAAAAAAATTTTTTCCCCGGAAAGCCCTGCTGTCTAAACAGAACGAGACGAGCGTATGGATCCCTCTACACGTTCATTCATACAGTATTCGAGACCCTATTGTAAGCTTTTTTTGAACAGGGTTCACAAAACAGCTTGAAAAACCACAAAGTTTCTAAAAATTGTGCAATAATAATAATTCAGAGAGTGATTCAGATGCAATTTTTCCATCTTTGGCCACTTTTTCAAGCTTTCCCAGAGCATTAAGAGCTCCTCCAAGCTGAAAGCGCAAGGCTTTAATAGAATCTAGTTTTGCCTCCCACCTGGTGCCACTCAGTGGCTTCAGTGTCCAATTTCCACAATTTTTTTCAGAATGTCCCATCTCTTTACAGATGAGGAGAAGATCGTATAGAGTCTCTGAAGAGTGCCAAAGAAAATGAAACATTCTCTGTTTAAAGATGTTGCATCACACAAAAGGAGATTGAGGCTGTGGCTGCAGCAAGGAATGAATATTGCCTCTGGGTTTTTCTCCAGGATTAAAGCTTGGACCACTTTGTGAATCCTCCTCCAGTCTTAAATTCTTCTCCATCACTTCAATCTTACTCTTTGCCAGGCCTTGACCAGTTGTGTCCTTCACAGCAGTGAAGCAAACAAATGATTCCTGTACACTTGTTTTTTTTCCCTTTCATCTGTGTGGACATATCTTATTATACCAGAGGCCTGCTCCTGTTTGGAAGATGCGTCTCTCTTGCAATTCACTTCAATTATCATCCATAACTGCAAGCGAGTTGCCAAATCTTTCCATGAAAGGTATGTATATGTGTAATGGTTACTTATTTCATGAAGCTTTCTTGGAATATAACAAACCAGTCTCGCTCAATTCTCTCCGCATTTGATAATAAGCGATAACAATATCACCCCTCTCAGTCATGTTTTGCATAAAAGTGTCAGTAATTTGATTAATTTTATAGTTTGATGGGTGCTCTGGGTAAGGTTTTTCCTCTGCTTCCTCCTCTGTTGCATCTCTGCATTCTCCATCTTACTCCTCTCTGCTGATATCATCCTGAAGATGTGGCTCTCCATCTTTCCCTGCACTTTCTGCAAGACAAACCAATAATTTTGCCCCAATCTGTAATGTGATTCACAATATCCTTGGCCTCATTCATAAAGTGTGTGTATGCACAAATTTAACCTTAGACTGTGTGTACGCCAAAATCCACGGCAACGGTCACATTTTTAAAAATGGCCTTTGATGTGGAAAAGTGCTTTGCACCCCATCAGGGTCTAAGCATTCGTACTGTACGCACTTTTCCTTTTCAGAGTACTCCAGGCTATTTGAAAATCTAAGTTATTTCTAAGGATATGGACAATGATTGATTCTATATGTAAATTACATTAAATGGGGGGCAACCCATGATCTTGCATACCCCTCAGCAAATGTGCAGTTGCGCCCCTGAGGACACCTCCGGAGTTCTCCTACATTTTGGTGGAGATAGGAGTTGTTTCCTATTATAAGAATCTTAATACATAGCTCTCAACGAACATTAACAGACATTTTATATAAATAATAAATCAAACATTCTTCTAGCAGCACCACAGATCATGCACAGGTTCATACTGTACATGCCTCACAGGGTGAAAAAAATAAAAAACAAGCTGCATTCATGGAGATGTGAGCATCATCTTTGGCACACACATTAAAATAATCGTATTTAAATGTACATTTCATATGTTTATATTAAATTATTTGAGTGTACACAAATGGGATTCTCTGTTATAAGAAGCACTTCATCACTTCATTAACACAGCATACATCCATTTTTCATACTCCTCTAGGTACCTGTGGCAGACTGAGAGGTTGCATTAATGCTTTCACAAATTGCTGTCCACTCACTTTTCACTTTTCTTTTTGTCTATGTGCAGCTTTAACCAGTCTTGGGTGTAACAGATTACAAAGTACTTTTTTGATGTAACGAGTAATCTAACGCATTAGGTATTTAAGTTATTTTGCCATTTAAGTACTCAGTTATTTAGTTATTTCTTCAATAATGTAATCCATTAGTCAGACAATTTATGTAATCCGTGAGCCAGACAGCAGTCCCAATTCCCAATCCATTAGTGTGTATTTGTGAAACTCGTCCTACAAGCCCCGCCCCTGATAACCCCGCCCCCTCTGTTATTCCTGCTGTTATACTCCCATCTCACCTAAGCGGTTTGACTGTGCGAGGACCAATGCGCGGAAAGATAGAAACCTAATCACAGCAGCAAAACTCTCATCGAATCACGATGAACCGTATTTACGGCCACCGCACGAAACCGCTTCGGTGAGATAGGGGTATTAGTTGTTAACAGATTATGGGCCAAACTTCGCTGAGTGATGATGGTAGAATAATTATAAAGGTCTTGACTAAAACAACATGCATGAGGAAGCACAAAGGAGTTTTCATTTTCTGCAATGGAATAGTACTAGTTACTTTTATCAGAAAGTAATGCTGTAATGTAACTGATTACTTTTGAAAGACAGTAATTTTGTAATGTAATTAGTTACTTTAAAAAGTAACGTCCCCCAAGACTGGCTTTAACACAACTGGTGCTGATTTCACCATTTTGCTTTTCCACCATTTAAAACTACAAAAACCTGTCAAAACTAAAACACTCATGGGACTTTGGTTAGTAGCCACATGGAGTAGACATAGAAAACAGATGCTCCGAACAATACTCAATTTCTTCACTCCTTTATCTATTTCTGAATGTTACTTTTAATTGTATTACATGTTTATACATTTTCCCCATGGTCACCAATTTTTGACCAACAATGGCTACTGGGAGTTTTAAAACCTGAGCTGCCAATGATCCAAACCCCCTCTGCCCCCGGACCGGTCTGACTTGTCCTGGTGTCCTGCTTCTGGTTGGAGATATTGTCGCATGGATTCCCCGTGTGGTCTGCCTGGGATGCATGTGGTGGCTGGGGACGGTTCCACTTTCCCATGAAAATGGTCCTGGCCTTAGCTGATGCTGATAGCTGTTCTCTGAGGACTTGTGACTGCAGTTATAGTTCAGGACTAAAATTTCCTACAACTCTACCTTAGCCTCCAACAACAAACTGGACTTAGGTAGACACAAGCCGCCTAACACACAGTATGACTGCAGATCACTCCCTAGTATTAATTATAACCCAAATGAGGATGGGTTACCTGTTGATTACCCTTGGCTTTCTTATCAGGAAAATCTCATCATTTTAATTTATATACATTCTGTCAGGCAAGGCAGGGAGATGAAAAGAGTGAGAGGAAGAGGACCCAGGTGCAGATTTACAGCGTGAAATGAGCATGGCTCAGACGCGGTTTTGACTGAGGGGGGCGTGGCGTGGTTTGGGGAAAATCCTAGTGAAGTAATTTTGAATGGTAGCGACAGGTCAAAAAGCCAGTTGAATCAGTCCGTGGAGCGTAATTCAAAGAGGGAGCGAGCAGAGACGTGGTCATGAGCCAGTACGAGAGTTCAAAGCCAATGATTCCGTCAGCGATGCGAAAATGCAAAAACGAGAGCGAGCAGACATAAACGTGAATCGAAGCAAGAGGTCGAAACCAGCAGGGAGACAAATAGCTAACGAGATCCAAAACGAGAAGCAAGAAGCGAATACCGAGAACAAGCGGGGTCGAGTACAGAAACAACTATACAACTAAACTATATATTCCCGCGAGGGAAAATATCTGCTCTCCCTGCTGTAAAATCCAGCATAGGCCAGCATGATTTAAACCATTAAAATAACTTAAAATGCTCCATAATTTTTATCCAAACACATAAGTGTAATGCATCATTTTATGTCTTTATTTGTTAATGTACCTTCACATATCAATAAAAATATTGTGCTTTTGTAAAATAAAGAAAATAAACAGGGTGCACTTTCTGCTGTCTTAGTCTCCCCGAAAATCTTTTTGAAACGCGTCACTAAAATGAACTGAAACTCAGTGAATACTGCACACTCACATATTCATATATCTAAATATCTATACATATATATCTATAGAAAGCTTAAAGTGTCTACTTTTAAATGAAGCAAGCTTAATCAAAAATAAATATTCTCAGTTTATGTAATTCACATGAGTCTAAGGAGAGATACAGTCTTTCTGCCACACTTCATTATCTCATAATGACCTTGAGACAGGACACGCCCACACGCTATTCACAGGGAAACAGTCAGGGTAATCTACATACAAGGGCCCGCCCCCAAACACACACAGTAGATCCGATAAGTTTCCTG
>JAAGKR010003186.1:21322-78765 GCA_011419295.1 Clarias macrocephalus
ATAGTTCAGGACTAAAATTTCCTACAACTCTACCTTAGCCTCCAACAACAAACTGGACTTAGGTAGACACAAGCCGCCTAACACACAGTATGACTGCAGATCACTCCCTAGTATTAATTATAACCCAAATGAGGATGGGTTACCTGTTGATTACCCTTGGCTTTCTTATCAGCAAAATCTCATCATTTTAATTTATATACATTCTGTCAGGCAAGGCAGGGAGATGAAAAGAGTGAGAGGAAGAGGACCCAGGTGCAGATTTACAGCGTGAAATGAGCATGGCTCAGACGCGGTTTTGACTGAGGGGGGCGTGGCGCGCTGGCCGTCGAGCACTTCCGTGGTTTGGGGAAAATCCTAGTGAAGTAATTTTGAATGGTAGCGACAGGTCAAAAAGCCAGTTGAATCAGTCCGTGGAGCGTAATTCAAAGAGGGAGCGAGCAGAGACGTGGTCATGAGCCAGTACGAGAGTTCAAAGCCAATGATTCCGTCAGCGATGCGAAAATGCAAAAACGAGAGCGAGCAGACATAAACGTGAATCGAAGCAAGAGGTCGAAACCAGCAGGGAGACAAATAGCTAACGAGATCCAAAACGAGAAGCAAGAAGCGAATACCGAGAACAAGCGGGGTAGAGTACAGAAACAACTATACAACTAAACTATATATTCCCGCGAGGGAAAATATCTGCTCTCCCTGCTGTAAAATCCAGCATAGGCCAGCATGATTTACATGCTGGTCTATGCTGGTTAATACTGGTTAGGGCTGGTTTAGTTGGTGAAGCTGTGGGTTGTCTAAAAACAACACAAACCTTTTATATAAATGCACTGGCAATAAATTCATATAAAAAAAAAGTAATCAATGGAAATCACTTAAAACAGCATAGACCATCATAGCTGGTGACCAGCTTGACCAGCAATTATACCAGCAGGGTTACCAGCATACCAGCACCAGCATCATGTGGACAGCTGCTCCGGGCAGTGGGACCACTTGCATTCTTTATGGTAACCATTAAAATAACTTAAAATGCTCCATAATTTTTATCCAAACACATAAGTGTAATGCATCATTTTATGTCTTTATTTGTTACCTTCACATATCAATAAAAATATTGTGCTTTTGTAAAATAAAGAAAATAAACAGGGTGCACTTTCTGCTGTCTTAGTCTCCCCGAAAATCTTTTTGAAACGCGTCACTAAAATGAACTGAAACTCAGTGAATACTGCACACTCACATATTCATATATCTAAATATCTATACATATATATCTATAGAAAGCTTAAAGTGTCTACTTTTAAATGAAGCAAGCTTAATCAAAAATAAATATTCTCAGTTTATGTAATTCACATGAATCTAAGGAGAGATACAGTCTTTCTGCCACACTTCATTATCTCATAATGACCTTGAGACAGGACACGCCCACACGCTATTCACAGGGAAACAGTCAGGGTAATCTACATACAAGGGCCCGCCCCCAAACACACACAGTAGATCCGATAAGTTTCCTGTGTGTGTGGAAGATGTTATGCGCTGTACAGGTTTCTGAAGCTCTACAGAATGTTCTGGACAGTGGGAGGAGTTTAGATTTACCTCAGAACAACACCAAGACTCCAACAGAGAACGAAGGGGGAGAATACAGCAAGCTGTTACCATGGGTAAGTTATTAAAACTTATATAATCCTTATTCTGATAATATAAAACTAATATTATTTTATTTTTCCTCATTTTCTCACAAGCGTTTGCCAGTTTATGTGAAACATTGTCATTTAATGTCACTTACATGGTTTGGTTAGCATGTAGATAACACTGCTAAATCATGCTAACATACTGCCTTATATAGCTTAGCACAAACAGGTTAGCTCACGGTACGTAACTTACAGTACATAGATTACAGATGGTTGTCAGTATTAGCTGTGGTGTAAATGTTTACAATATATTTCACCCTGTTTTGGATAGCTTTATGTTATGGTAGCTATTTGGTTCAGTTTTTGGTTAGCTTATGACTCTGCCATCTATAATGTTATTTAGCACAAACACTGGTGCTTGTGCCTAAAATAGCTCCTGGTGCCTAAAATACTGCCTTATGTAGCTTACAGATGTTTGTGATATTAAGGTGTAAATGTAATTCGTAATGCAAAAAGTATAAATCGTTGTATAACATTGCAAAAGTTTGTGTTGTCTTTATGCATGGTCAATAGTTATTGATGATTATTGACAGTAATTTTATTATCATCATGCTTATGTTTCTTTTTCCTTTTTTATAAACAGTTGTGACCATGAAAATGATCAGGCACCTGTTTTATAGAGACCAAATGCAAACAAGCAGGCAAGATACAGACGGACCATCACTATGTCATGCAAAAAACACAGACTTTGCGATTCCTGCCCACATGGGAACCTAGACTACGACTGGGGTCTGGATTCGGGACGGATCTCTTGTTTTTTTTTTGAGTGGTTGGTCACATGATAAGGCTTCACCTGTGACTGCGCACAATCAGCACATGGACGGACCTCAGATGCCAGGAATGTTGCCGCTGCTGGTCACAGGGTGTGTGTGAATTGCAAATCAGTTTATGGTAAGCAGCCATAAACACCATGGAAATGCCAGGTATGCGATGATCACTTGTGTCTTGAGTTAAACAAGAACTGCTTTTCGAGAGAGGCACAAAGATGTATGACTGTGTATAGGGTGTAAAAGTTGGCTTTTACAAACCTAACACCCTTTCTTCATAGTGCACTGTTCCTGTTCCCTGTTTTACCCTGAATGTCTGTTTGCATGGTCATATTTACAGTATGCCATAAATGTGCCTTCTGTGTCCCTCTTCCCTCAATCCTGGACATTTACTTTGCACTAGGTGAAAGAGGTGACATTTATATATGTTTATAAGTAAGGTTACATGTATATGTTTATAAGTAAGAAAAATACACAAATGTCAGGACATGTCAGAACTACTTCAGGGCCCATAAACCTGCAGACCCCTAAATAATGAGTGAGGGCCAAGCCCAGTCATTTACACTAATGTGGTAAATGACTAAATGACTAAAAGGTAACTGTGTGAAAGTGTCCCTGAGAGGTTGGTCTCATGTTTTGTTTTTGTTATGAATTTTTTTTTATCAAAACTTGTTTGCTGTTCATTGTTATATTATCATATTGTTACAAATGTGCATATTGTATATATTGTTACATATTATACATTGTTCATATTGTTTGTGTTGGCCAATAAAGCTGATTTTATACCGATTCTGTTCTATATTTTACAGAGTTATTGGATGACCATATTCAATGTATGCAATATGCAAATGGTCACCAGCATACGCACAACATATGCTGGTATAATGGTCACCAGCTATGCTGGTCTATGCTGTTTTTTTCAGCAGGGCTGATCTTCGGGAAAACAAATCCAAGTTAATGGCCAAAGTTGTAGACCAAGAAGGCCGGGGCAGGAGACGAAACCTGCATATCTAAGGCCTTCCAAAATCTACTGAAGGTGGAGGTAGAGTGTTTGGGAGTGAAACGCTTCCAGCCCTGCCAGAGGATTGATAAAGCCCACTGTATTCCTTCACCCAAACCCACTTCAAGACAGAGAACATGGCCGGTCATTTTCTGTGTACACCATAATAAAAACCTTATGATTCGGGAGGCACAGCAGAGAGGGAAGCTGAAATATCGCAGTCAGCAGATTTGTGTCATAGAAGTTTTAAGCTAGCGATGAGTTTATAGAAGTTATGACAGAGTTATAAAACTGTAGGCTGTGTCCCTCTCTCCTGTATCCAGCATGTCTCCGGATCACTCTTTCTACCATACTGAAGCTGTGGCTACGCTCAGTAGAAGATGCCCAGATATACATTGATACCCTGCCTAAAACTATGTAGCAAACAGAAATACTGTATTTTTTTTCATAACACAACCACAGTTCTCAGGAAAGGTCTCTTTTTTTATTTTAAATTCAACAATTTTTGCATAGTTTTTTATTTTTATTTTTCTACTATCCTTTTCTATTTTTAATGATGTGTGGGTTATGTGTGTGTGTGTTTTTTTTTAAATTTTCTTTTATATTTTTGTTTAGAGTACCAATATGACATGGGGGGAGATTTGGTGTTTTTTTTATCTCTTCATTAAGAGATTTCAATATTGTTTAGATTTATTTTATTTATCCAATTCTTAGTTAATGTAAGTTAGGTATCGGAACTGAAGATGGTGTGGTGATCGACAAGAAGATTGTGATGAGTGAACTTTGGATGAGTGGAAGTGCTTGCTGCTTTGTTTTTCAGCAGCTATTTGTTGGGCCTGTTGGCACTGTGTTAGATCTGTGTACACAGTTTATCTTTAATATGTCTCTTTGTATTTACACCTTTGTTTTAAGGCTGACGCTTGGTATGTAATTATTATTCATGTTTACCAAGAGGAGAATGAATAGTTATTTTCAACTTTATGAGCTGGAATGTAGAGTACTTAGATAATTTTTAGCTGTAACGAGTAATCTAAAGTGTTAGGTCCGCCATTTAAGTACTCAGTTATTTAGTTATATTTTCAAAAATGTAATCCGTTATTCAGACAATTTATGTAATGGAAAATTACTAGTAACGAGTTACTTTTATCACAAGGTAATGCTATAATCTAACTGATTACTTTTTAATGACAGTAATTTTGTAATGTAATTAGTTACTATCAAAAGTGTCATTAAGACTGGTGATTGTTTCTTGGTCAGAGGCACTATGACAGAGGATTTCAGGCAGAGTGGCACAGTGGACTGGGACAGAGACTGGTGAATATCCTGGTGAAGACCCCAGCCAGTTGGTCTGCACAGTCCCTTAGCACGATGCTGTCGATTCCAGCTGCCTTCCGTCTCATCTCATGCTCTTCCACTGTGATGATGGGGTTGTTGTTGATTTCTTTGACTACCACTGTAATATCACAAACATCTGTAAGCTACATAAGGCAGTACGGGAGCTAAAGTGTTTGTGCTAAATAACATTATAGACAGCAGTGTCGAGAGCTGTGTCAAGGGGGGGGGGGGCCTATATTATAAACATTTACATCACAGAGTGTCACAGCAAAGGGTCTGAATACTTAGGACTATGTGATATTTCAGTTTTTCTTTTTTAATAAATCTGCAAAAATGTCAACAAGTCTGTGTTGTTCTGTCAATATGCGGTGCTGTGTGTACATTAATGAGGAAAAAAAATTAACTGTAATGATTTTAGCAAATGGCTGCAATATAACAGAGTGAAAAATTTAAGCGTGTCTGAATACTTTCCATACCCACAGTATATGTATAGATATACAGTATACTGTAGATATATGGATATGTGTGTTTGCAGTATTCACTGAGTTTCAGCACATTTTAGTGACGTGTTTCAAAAAAATTTTTCGGGGAGACTGAGACGGCAGAAAGCGCACCCTGTTTATTATATAAAGCACAATGTTTTTTGATATGTGAGTGTACATTAACAAATAAAGACCATTTACAGATTCTAATGATGTATTACACTTATGTGTATGATTAAAAATTATGGAGCATTTTAGCGTTATTAAGTTATTAAGAAATGCAAGTGGTCCCACCGCCAGAACAGCTAACCCTGCTGGTGCTGGTTGCTGGTAACCCTGCTGATGCTGGTGTCCAGCATTATAACGACCATGATGCTGGTGCTTGTATGCTGGTCACCTTACTGATGCTGGTGCCCAGCATACCAGCACCAAAACACAACATATGCGGGTATAATTGCTGGTCAAGCTGGTGACCAGCTTTGATGGTCTATGCTGTTTCTTTTTCAGTTTTAAGTGATTTCCATTGATTACTTTTTAAAACTATACATTTATTGCCAGTGCATTTATAGAAAAGGTTTTTGTTGTGTTTTTAGACAACCCAGCAGATATTTAATAAATGTAAAATGATGATTTACATGTTTTTGCTAAATGGATTATTTTTGTCTCTTGTATGTAAATGCATTTGAAGATAACTCTAAACGATCCATGTATTTACATCACACTCTATTTTCAGTACTAGCTATTAAAATGTAAGATAATGAGCTAAAATGGTAACCAATTTTAACTACCAAAACCTTCCTGGTGGCCCAGCATATAAATCATGCTGGCCTTTGCTGAATTTTTCAGCAGGCATGCTGGTCTTCCAGAGGTTATGCTGGTTCACCAGTTAGCACTAACTAGCAAGACCACTGCTGGTTTTAAGGTTTCATCAGCGTAGATACAGTATGCTGGTCTTCCATCAGTTATGCTGGTTCACCAGCTAAACCAGCATCAGACCAGCACGAATCAGTATTAACCAGGCACAGACCAGCATATAAATCATGCTGGACTATGCTGGATTTTCCAGCAGGCATGCTGGTTTACTAGCTAAACCAGCACCAGACCAGCACTAAGCAGCAAGACCAATGCTGGTATATGTTAATGCTTGATATATATATATCACTTTAAGCAATGTCATCAGAAATTGTGATAAATTACAAACTGTTGACTTTTTTCCAGTTTGCATCTTGTCGCTATTTCTGATGGCATTGCTTACAGTGATGTATTTTTGGGTTTCTACATTATTTCTACATTACAGTTCATATGCTGTTTAGTTTGACGACAGTTTAAACATTTAAAAAGTGCATGTAGGTAACCGGTTGAGTGTAGAGTCTTGTAGACTAACACGTGTGCTTATAACTTGTAATACATTTTATTGTAGCGTATCTTGCCATGTTTCATGAGCAGTATGGTTTCCTATGGTATTCCTCTTGACCTCAGGAATGTTTCTTTTTCTTGTCGCCAGCCGACCGCATCTTTTCGAACTGCTCGCTTACGCACCGTTGCCGTCGGCGTGACAACCTCCGAGGACAGCGCTATCCGCTCCTTCCATTGCGCGAGCTCACAGACGCCCCTGATTGGCTGTAGAGCCGTGATTAATGTGGGAGCACTAAGTACCTCTCATCCCTCCCCTCAGAGAGAGCTCGGCCAATCAGCTCTCTCTAGACCTCCGGCGAGAGGTTACAGCATCACCTGGGATTCGAACCGGCGATCTCCAGATGATAGGGCGAGCACTTTACCACTGCGCCACTCAGAGATTGCGGACAGTGGACACTCATTGCAGGCAGTGGACAGCGGTACTTCAACACAACTGTGGCTTAAATGCATGGATGTATCCGTCTGGAATGGAAAGTATGTATGTATGGAAGACTGACGCGGATATACAGTATATGACTCATGTTGGTCCCAATTCCCTGTCCCATGTCCCGTTTTTTTTTTTTTTTACGTCCCATGTCCCTTTTTTTTCTTCCCTAGATAATTTTTTTTTTTTCAAAACTTTTTTTTTCCTTCAATGAATTTTTTCCCCTTACCCACGTACCTTTAGGGGCTTCATAACAATCTTAAAGCATTCCACAGTCAACAGCCCCTCTGGCTCATTCTCACCTGACAAATCCCAGCTCACAAGGTAGAACCATTTTCCCGTAGGCTCTGCTTTTGTCTCCCATATAATTCTCAAAAGTCTTTTCTTAGATTCACTCTCATGTTTGCAGGCTTGCAACACAGCCTTGGGTGTTTCATCGAGATGAATTTATAGCTTTTCAATCTCGTCCCAAAGATTTGTGTTCTCACCCCCCGGTAAGGCTCCTTTATTCTTCTTCTTTTCTTTAAGTAAATTAAAAACCAAGGTGTACGTGGGTTTTTTCACTACATGGATTAAATGTCTCACTGTTGTCCAGGTGGTAAAAAAAACATCTCCCAGTCTAAATAATATCCCCACTTGTGCCCCGAATCCAGATTCATCTTTTCCCGAAATGACTCGCGAGCTGGTCGCAAGTTTGGTGCAGATACATAACACGCTTTTTTGGAACCTTTGTCAAAGACGAGTCACAGACTTCTGTTTATGCAGAATAACAGAACACAGTTAGGAGTGTAAAAACTCCCTTTATTTATCTAAAATGTATAATCCTTTGCTACACTAATGCATTCACCCTAGTGTTTCATTAGCGTTTGGATGTCATCAAGGTTTCTCAGTATGCTGGAGCCATGATCGGACTTACTGCTTAATTTCTCCCAGGAACTTCTTTTAATGGCACAACTGTATGGGCGATGTGGCAATAACTCCCAGTCGAGTATTTGTAATTTACAAATGGTGTTTGTAAATGATTGTGTTTACAGTTCCCACAGACAGATGCATCTGTTCTAAAGTTGGTCACAAGTTATCTGTCGATTTTCAAGGAGCAGGCATTTCACTTGCTGAATGTTCACAGGAAAGACTGCAGTAGGATTCAAGCCACCTCAGCAAGGATCATTATTCAATGTAAAGTCTTTTTTTTTAAAACATTTGAGCCATTTAAATAGTTACTTTACGATATTGTGCCCAAAGTCTTCTATAAATGTCAGTAAGCTTTAGCCCTTCATTCATGAGAATGAGAAGTCCTGGTTTGACATGAACGGTTTGACTCGTATCTTACGTGCCTTTACCCTGAGAATGTTCTGTGCTTTTTGTTTTTACATCCCAATGGTGAGTTCAGTTAAGTCAGTTTGTTAAATCTAATAATGTGAATTAAATGAGAATGGGATAAATGTCCTAACACACTTTTAGCTAGTAATTCACAATGAAGAGAAATACAGCTTATATGTATTTTTATAGGGGGATATAACTTGTATATATACACTTTTATTAAAAAATGGAACAAGAAGCTTTTTTTTTTTTTTTAAAGCAGTGCAGAATTATCAAGCTCTTCCAGTGTTTGTACTCTAAATAGTTTCATGAATTGTATCTGACAATCATGTGGGAGAAGTGTCCATGTTTGCAAAACCTGCTGGAACTAGTTGTGTGGCTAACCAGTAACTAACCTATTTGCATATTTCCAGTAAAACTGAAAAAACGAACAAACTATAAATAGTATGGGCGTAAACTTCTTTAAAAAATGTTGTATGGCAAATGAGGGTGAGGCAGAGAAATAAGCAACATAGGAAACATGTTCTCAACATGTTCATTAAATGTTATGTGCACATTTGCAAACTTTCGATTTAACTTGCCATTCCAGTATTTCCTGAGTGGTTTCATTCTAAAGGAAGCATGCAAATTGGCCCACCTTTACTTTTACATAAGAACAATACTGTAACTGACATTGATGTAAATGTGTTTTTAAAAAGAAGAGGGCAAGTCAAAAATCTTTGTTTTTAACCACTGCTGCATTGCTTCAGCTTGTGAAAGTAAAACACCTCCCATGGTTTAGTGTACAGTTTTTTTTTTTTGCCAGACTAAAGCAGAATATATTATAGAAGTAAGTAAGTAACTATGCTCAATCTATCCATCCATCCATCCATCCATCCATCCATCCATCCATCCATCCATCCATCCATCCATCCATCCCTCCATGAATACATCCAACGGCCTTCAGAATGTAAGCCCACAATATTGTACTTTTAAGCAAGGAACCAGATAATCTGTCCAGCTTACTAATATTCTGTCAAGGGGCTTGTAGCCTACCCTGCCTTCCTCATAGTACATAAAGGTGCAATTGGTAAACATTTTATAAACACTGAAATAGTGCCATTGATGACGACCTCCATAATGCAGGCTTTGTGCCAAATATATTAGAATTTGGAGCTATCCATTATTCCCACTATTGATTTGTCCCTCTGATTGTCTTCCTAATTTAGTGATGTGCAATTTCCACGTCTTGCTAGGGTTCTCCCTCATTAGCGAGGGGATATACTAACAAGTGCTTACACTGAGACACATGAAGCCACATATTTTTGAAATGCTTCTCATGCATCGTTAGGAAGGAGGAACATGTTATCCAGCCCTTTCTGCTTTTCTGTATTCACAGACATCTACAGTATGATGAGCTACAGTAGGGTGGTAGTGGATATGACTGTTGTGGAAATGCTTGTATGCCACCCCTTCCCTGAGAGAGCATGGTCAATCTGCTCTGTCTAGGCTTATAGCTGTGTGATGAATGAGGCAGTGAAAAGCAAGGAACAGAATGCAGTATGGAACAGGAGTCCACTGGTGTTCATGAGTTAGTCTGAAACAAGGACATGGCCTGAAGTGTCGTGAACAAACCTTTTACTGTTTTACAATTCTTTTAATTCCTTTTACAAAAACTCCCATCTTTTAGATCTATGTCAAAGAAGTTTTATCTTATTCTCATCAAATAAAAGCAACAAGTCGACAAGTCAGTCCCAGACCTTTTATCATTTTAATTTGTCATGAAATAACTGAAGAACTTTCAACTGTCTATCAAACTGCTTATTAGTCAGTTGTCCGGCTACTTTTCAGCCTGTGAAAATGCAATGAAACAGCCAACACGTTCACACATCTTGCCGCTCCTCAAAAACAAAAAATTTAATATAGTCAAATTCAAAATTCTAATTCAAATTTTATTCATCACATACACAGTCATACATAGTTTGATATGAAGTGCAGTGCTTATAAGACTGCTGTTGACCTCAATATTACAAGTTTTAGTGCAAATAAGAGAATTAAAAACTTTCAAATGTACATAATATACAAGCAATAAGAATGAAAATAAAAATGAAAATAAAATAGTAGAATAAGATAGAAATATTTAAACAATTAAATAATATATAATAAAAATAGAAAAATATATATAGTAAAATTAAATACAATAGAAATGTAGTGCAGTGCAGTGTAGAACCATGTCCAGTTATTGGCAAGATAATATGCAAGGTTGCAGTTCAAGTTCACAGTGTGCAAAAATGTGCAAATGTACAAATGTTTCAATGTGTGAACGTATGTGTGTGTTCTAGTAAAAAGTAAAAGTTTGCAGTCCTGAGTTGTGCCAATCCCAGGTCCTTATTTAGTACAGTCGCTAGCCTAACAAAACCTAAGATGCCTGCAGAAAGTCTCCCATCACAGTTTAGAAGTGAAGACTTTATGGACTTCTTCAAAAAATCTATAGTATCAGGAAGAAAATAACGGATGTTCAACCTCTAATAGCATCTCATGATTCAGTTCAGTCTAAAGCCTCACGCTTAAATTTTCACTGCTTTACAAGTATAGGACAGGAAGAGCTGTATACACTTATCATCTTGGCTAAATTAACAATGTGCTTGTTATATCCAAACCCAACCAGTTTTTTAAAAGAAGTGATGTATACGGTTGGAGAGCCGCTTCTAAACATGATTAATTCCTCATTATGTCTAGGTCATGTCCCTAAACCTTTCAAGTTGGCAGTTATTAAGCCTCTTCTTAAAAAGTCTAATTTAGACCCGAATGAAATAACAAATTACAGACTGATTTCAAACCTTCCGTTTATATCTAAAATATTAGAAAAGGTAGTATCAGCTCAAATATGCACATTCTTGCAGGTAAACAACATCCTTGAAGAATTTCAGTCAGGTTCAGGCCCCATCATAGTACAGAAACTGCACTAGTTAAGATTGCAAATTACTTGTTTTTAGCTTCGGACCAAGGCTGCATCTCGATACTAGTCTTACATGATCTTAATGCTGCATTCGACACTATAGATCATAATATTCTCATAGATCACTTACAAAATCACATAGGTATTCAGGGACAGGCTTTAAAATGGTTTAGATCATACCTGTCTGATCGATTCCATTTTGTAGATCTAAAGGGAGAATCTTCTGGTGTAATGCCAGTGAAATATGGGGTCCCACAAGGGTCAGTTTTAGGACCTCTGCCGTTCTCAATATACATGCTTCATCTTTAGTACATCTTTACAAGACATGGGATAGTTTCCATTGTTATGCTGATGATACCCAATTATATATCTCAACTAAACCAGACGAAATACCTAAGTTGTCTAGACTAACTGAGTGTGTCCAGGACATAAAAGTTTGGGTGACCAATAACTTTCTTTTACTAAATACAGATAAGACAGATATTACTTATTGGCCCAAAAACCAGTACACAACAGCTCCCACAATTCAGACTGCATTTAGAAGGATGTACTGTTACTAGCAGCTCCACAGTAAAAGACCTGGGCATAATATTAGACAGTAATTTGTCCTTTGAAAATCATATTTCCAATATCACAAAAACAGCCTTTTCCACCTTAGAAATATTGCCAAGATTAGGAACGTATTATCTGTAGCTGATGCAGAAAAGCTAGTTCATGCATTCATGACCTCCAGATTGGACTATTATAATGCATTACTAGGTGCTTGTCCTGCATCCTCAATAAACCTTCAGTTAGTCCAAAATGCAGCTGCCAGGGTTCTCGCTAGATCCAGAAAATATGATCATATAACCCCAATATTATCATCCCTGCACTGGCTACCTGTTCAGTTTAGAATTAATTACAAAATACTATTACTTACATACAAGGCTTTAAATGGTCTACCTCCCACATACCTAACCAGTCTTCTGATATGCTACAATACACCACGTTCCTTAAGATCACAAAACTCCAGACTTCTGGTAGTTCCCAGAATTTCAAAATCTACAAAAGGAGGTAGGGCATTTTCATATTTAGCTCCAAAGTTTTGGAATAGCCTTCCAGACAGTGTTTGGGGCTCAGACACAGTTTCCCAGTTTAAAAGTAGACTCAAGACGCATTTTTTAAATCTGGCATACATGTAGCTCATCCCATAACCTCATACTCCAGTACATCTATCCTGAATGGTAACTACACTAATTCTCTCCATCTGTTCTGTATTCTTCTACCCATCCTGCCAGCTTCAGTAGACAAAGGCCAACCCTGCGAGTTTCCTGAGGCATCCAGAGAAGGACCTGCTCCAGCTGGATTCTGCTTTATGATGGTTGGAGCTACACATGCTGCTCCTGTGCTTCCAGTGATCCAGACCCCATCTACCCTTTGCACCTACTGACTCATCCCTCCATGTTAATTTAAAGAACTGCTATATTGAACTTTCAGCTGCATAACACACATGATGTTATATAATTTCTATCCGTTATCACCCAGATGAGGATGGGTTCCCTGATTGAGTCCGGGTTCCTCTCAAGGTTTCTTCCTATTGCCATCTTAGGGAGTTTTTCCTTGCCACTGTCACCCTTGGCTTGCTCATCAGAGACATTTTATTCATCATTCAAAATTTTCTTTTTAAAAAGTTTTTTTTGTTAAGGTGCTTTGAGACATTTGAACATTGTTAAAAGCGCTATATAAATTAAACTGAAATTGAAATTAAATTGAAAATGTGCAAGCGTGTGAGTGTTAAGTCCTACAATATGTGGTGTTGTGATTAAGAGCTCGTATAGCCTGCGGCAAGAAGCTCCTCCTCAGTCACTCAGTGTTGGCCTTCGGGGAGTGGAAGCACTTTCCTGAGCGCAACAGAGAGAACAGTCCATTGTTGGGATGGCTGAGATCTTTCACTATCTTCCTGGCCTTGCTCCAGCACCGCTTGTTGTAGATCAATTGAAGGTCAGGGAGCTTGGTGCAGATGATCGAACCACCCTCTGTAGGGCTCGCCTGTCCTGCATGGTGCTGTTCCAGTCTGTAGTCAGCCCATTAATGCCAAGGGCATTCTTCCCAAGCTGCTATGTTATTTAACATTTCTAGGGACGCTTCAGTGGCATCATGGCGCATGAAATACCTGCAGATTGGTTAACAAAGCATTAAATGTTATGACAAGGTAATTGATATGGGTGTAAGTTTGTTTTTAAAAAGATTAAGGCAAGGCAGAGTAATTAATAAAATTAGAAACCGGATCACTGTTGTAAAAATGCCTATATATGAATAAAGGTGCCATCATAAAACATATGAAAAACCACTTTAAAATACAGAACTCCAATGACACCCACCTCCATAACACTAAACTACATTAAATGCATTGTCACTTTGGGCCAATTATTGTTGTAACCTTCCACTGTTACAATTAATCAAATCTGTTACTAGGGTCTTTTCTATATCATGCCATATTATATGCAAATGAAAAGAGCATTAATTAAATTAACTATTTAACTATTACGTAACCAGCCCACCTGGCACCAACAACCATGTTACAGACAGAGAGATAATATTTTATTCATTTGGATGTTAACTAAAGCTCTTGAGCAGTAATGTTATGATTGTTTTGCACTTTGCTGAACCTGCAAGTTTGAAAAATATTTTTTCAACACAAATGTTCCTTTTCCTTTTCTCTTTACTTTGTTCACCAAATCAACTTTTCAACACATTTTTTCCAGCCTCAGAAAATATGGAATTCATCACTTGACAAGCTATATTCTTAATATTCAGTTTCATGCTTTCTGTTGTATTGTCTGTCCAGGTCTTAACTTCCTAATTTAACATGTCTATTTTTTATTTTAACAGTTTGTATTTTGTTTCATATGCCTTTTTATTGTTTGTCTTTTTTATTATGCATATGCATATGTAAAGCACTTTAGTCAACAAAAAGTTGTTAATAAGTGCTGTATAAATAAATTATTGATTGATTGATTGAATTCACTTCTACTTTTTAATACTTTTCTTTTTTCTTTTTGAGAAAAAAGTAACTGCGCGGGAGGGTGGCCGTGGATCCTCCCATTCAGAACTCTGCTATGTAGCTGCCTGCAGATTTGCATGTTCAGAACAGTGCAGTAAAATTACAGTAGTCATACACAGTGGTGTGACCACGCCGTGGGTCACTAGTTGGCCAGTAGCTCGCTTTGCTACATTCATTGCATAGCACATAATTTTGTGGCCGCTATGTGGGACGATCCTCTTTATAAGTCAATACACCTATAGCTGGGGGAGTGGCCAGCTAGGCATTCAGTGTGGTGTTCCTGGGGCAGAGGTTGCATTTCCCATCTGTAGCCGCTGGAACACTTTGTCCAACACTCACGGAGGTCCCCTGGTGGCTCTTGTTTAGCTAGCTTGTCTTCCAGCTACTCGGAGAGCCACTGCACACCCAGAGCTGGTGGCCTGGCCACCATGTACTTGATCACCAATTGACCTCCCCTGACAAAACCAAATGTGGTGAGAGACTACCCCCCTTGCCTAATGCGGATGGTGAAATGTAGCCCTGTGCCTAGATGAAGGCATTTAAGGTGGAGTGTTCAGAGAGAAGGTTTTGTCATAATGCAGTTGTCCAGTCTAGCGCTCTGCCCATAAGCAGAGACACCATAAAGTGTCTAATAATTTTGGCCTTTTCCAATGGGAATTATCATGGTTGCATTTATTGCATGGTTAAATATTTATTAATACGGCGGTATGAATGTTGTACACTTCTATGGTTCACCCGCATATGGCTGGGGAGTGGGTAGTCGGGTTTCAGCCATCGGAGGGCTGATTGCACCAATGAGCCGGTGTTGCACACCCATGGATTTGCTCAATACGCTATGAGATTGGACGTTTCTCAAGAAATAAAGCAGTTAAGGCTTCCTTGTCCTATCTTTCACCATCACCTGCCCTTCTTCAATTTCTTGCACACGCTCCAAGCCCGCAGGATCTTCGGTTCTTGCAAACATTCCTTTATGTGCCATGATATGTTATAGTGAATGTAAGAGCCCCTGTGCAGGGCTTCGGAGTGGAGCAGTGTGAATTGGGCTGCGGGCGGGATTGTGTGTATTTTAGGGAAGTGCTTTCCACCCGGAGATAACGTGGCTTTATTCATTTAACATAGAACCAGACAAGTCAAGAGCACACTCTGGATCCCTGGTCTTCTCTTTAATGGAAAATATATTTTCTTTTAAGCACACCTGCTCCTTTTTTATTTTATTTTCTTCACTAAAACAACCTTCCTCCCTTCTTTTTCATCACAATTCTCTTTTCTTTACAAAAATCTGGGCATCTTTAGTGTGTTGCCTTCACTTTTATTTTTTAAATCCTTTTTTTCTTTTTCAGAGGCTTTTCTATGTCTTTGTCTTTGTCTTGAACCTGGTACTATCTAATGTTTGCACATCATGTGCTGGGCTTAGGAAGGCATCCGGCCAGGTGTCGCACATTTTTCCTCATTAGATCTGGGCAGGTGCAGATCTGCCCGTTCAGAATAGTGCAGCACAAATGCCTGTGGATCTGACTGTAGAACAGCATGGTGCAGTTCTACAGAATCTGCCCCTCGTGAGAGCTGCATGGTTACATATGTTATTTATAATTTTAAAAAAAATCATGTTTGCCTATCCAGGAATTATCAGTGTTTAATGATAGTAGTCTACTGCATATAAATGCCATTTAGGAAAGCTCACATTTTACTGTATAACATATTAAACTTATTTCAATACCAAGGGAAAAAAGCAAAGTCAATGATTTGAGGAAAAGCTGTTTATTGATAATTATCATTTTAAGAAAACACTTCTTGTAATGTTATATAGTTTACCCTGTTCTCATTGGCACTGCCACAATCATTGGCAATACTCACAGGGACAAATGGATAAAGCTGCACATTTCTAAATATATAAATATATTTATTACATTTTAAATGCAGAGATCGGCCAAAACATTAACACCATCACAAGTTAATTTGAAACGCTGATTATCAATTATATACCAGTAAACTGGTGACAGGATCATAGGCACCCACGGACCATTTACACCTGCAGAGACCAAAGGCCAGACTGTCCAGACCAATCCCAAAAGCTAAGGTACCACTAAGCACAAAAAAGTGCTGGCTACAACCCAGCCTGCTGTGCATAGATCATAGCAGGCAAAGAGTTCAAAGTTGTTGACCAAACCTCCAAATTCCCCAGATCTTAATCCAATTCGGTGTCCATGGCATGCAACAGACAAACGAGCCTGATCCATGGAGGCCGCATCCCACAGAGGTCCCTTGGAGTCACGGGCCAAGGAGCCAGAGCCATCCTGGCAGCATAAGGGGAACCTAAAACCTAGGCTTTTTGTTGTTAATGTTAATGTTTTAAAAGTTATGGCTGATAAGTATATAAAGTATGTCCAAAGTTTTATTTATGTAAACCTGCTTTGTGAAAAAAAAGACATTACATAAATGAAACTGAATCAGAAACCTTTTCAAATTTATCATGCACATGCAATATTTTTGTCACCACATAGTCATGCAGCACATTTCAAAACACAGGTAGGCCTATGTCTTTTACAAATGCGTCCAGAAGGGGGTAAAGCTTGTTAGAACTGTTTAATATTTAGTCATCGTTGTTAAAATAATTGTTTAATTATGACGTGTCCTTATTAATTACCCAGAGTAACATAACCAGATTTTTCCAGATTTGCAAAATCTTGCAAAACCTGTTCTGCATATTTGCAGAGAGTAAATCAAACATACTGATGCCATCACAGGGTGTAGAACAATATACTGAGTATAAATACTAACCAAAAGCAGCAGTACCAACAGAACTGACACCAACATCGGCATGAGAGCTCGTCTTTTAATTGATTAAATCTGGTAAGCAATGATAAAACTTGCACTTTTCTTTACTTACAAGATACAAGGTTTTAAAATTTTTTTTTTTTTTTTACCAAATTAGAAAATCATATATGTTATGAAATCATTTACATGACAGATTATAAGAGCAATGGGAAGCTATTGGCCAAGAGACATTAGCATCATAGTCTGACTGGCACATTTTTTAAAAAGTGATGCCAGTGCAAATCTGTGTTCACTTCTTGGTCAGAAGTGAATCAAATCTTTAAGGATTCGGGTTGATTTTATTAAACTAATATACAATTTATAGTATACACTTTATCATCTATCAGTCCAGCATTTAAATGGTTCAGTGTATCTTACCAATTCTGTTTATCACGTGGCCACCAATGATGACAGAAAATCTGGTATTTATCAATTATGTGCAAGATAATGTAAGATCTGGGCAAATGTTTAGACTTTAATACATGATCAAGACAACAGTTCTTTATGAAGAAACTAGAATTCATTTGACTAATCTACGATACATGAACCTACGCTGCTTAAACACACACACGTGCACAAACACATACACACAAACAGTTTGGAGGGTGAAAGTTAATGGAGTTCTTCTAGTACTGTTTACTAGACCAGAGAAAGTCACAAGAGCAGAGCCTTGATCTTACGGTTAAGTTATGAAGCGAGTACCAATTTTCAGCAAGGTATGAAGTCTCCAGCGAAGGGAATTGCGGCATTGCTGATTGGTTGGTGCGCTGTTGCTGAGATGACGTCTTTCAGGGAAGCCCTTCGGGGAGGCGTTGGTTGCTTGAATAACGATGGCGGCACTCTGGAATTTCTTCTTCTGAGGGTCTTCGTTGCAGTACTTTAGAGTTCCGGCACAAAGTCTCATTGAGAGTTCTTGAAGAGAAGATGACCCGGTCGCTTGGTGGTGCATCGGCGAGAAGATGAAGGTGAAGAATACCAGCAGAGGAAGTTTAGCGCCCGCAAGGGCCGAAGCACGAGCGGCGAAAGCATGGGCAATCTTGCTTCCTTCAGACGATGATGACGACGTTGTTCAGACCTTGGGTTTTTGACCCCACAGAGCCGGTCCGCCACACGGGTGATTGGCCCAATTGGATGTGGTTGCGGGGCTTAGCCCACGCCTCAGGTGGTTCCCACTTTTGTGCATACATTAGCCCAATGTTTCGGCTGTCATGTGGGGCCCATCCCGTTGGAGTTTTTAAATACCTTTATAAAGTATATTTGCATGAGTTCTGTTCATGCTACCAATTTTCCACTTACGCCAATGTTCTTTAAATAAAACAAGCTGTCGATTGCAACCAAACATGCCGTACCTAGTATACTCATTCATACCTTTATCTGCAAGAAGAGGTTGAAACGTGGTTCTCTTTCAAAAGCTACACTCGATGCTGCGTGAAAACGCTATTGAGAACGCTCTTTGTTCAACCGGTTGTGAAGCACGTGTGTATCAAACATGCCAAACTTTGGCTTAAATAACCTTGGTCAGGTGACGTCATCTGGAGAAGTGCACTCGAAGGTTATAAATAGGTCTGAACTGGAAACATGCTCAGGTCTTTTTGTCTTCAAGGATTGCATTGTGCGTGCATGTGTGCAAACAGTCTGTTTTTCGATACTGTGGTGGCATTAAAAAAATAAAATAAATAAAAAAAGCGCGAGCAGAAAGTCTTTAGATTACTTACCAGCTATGGTGGTGTTTGAGAGGAGATGTTTGCCTCCATGTGAGAGAATTCTCTTGAACGGCGATCTCCACATTTCTTCTCCACATTCCACTACATGTTTTAAGCCGTTGTTCAATTAGTTATATGGTCTTGTGATTAGAGATGTTGAGACATCTGACAGTGACAGTGAGTGGATGGGAATGTCAGCAGAACTTCGAATACTTTAGTTTTTATAAAAGTTGTGAGCCAGAAATGCAGTGGGATAAATATTTGTGATTTCTGTGCACATTTTTTAAACCTTTTTCAGTTCAGGTAGGTGGGTGTGAACCATTTAAGATGGATGTAGATCAGGGTGATTGGGCATGTGTGTGTTTATCATTTCAGTCCTGATGTTATTTAGTTCATCTGAATGATTTGTGTGTATGTGTTGAGTGTGTGTTTGTGTGTGTGTGTGTGTTTATCAGTCTAGTCCCTTTGTGTTGAGGAGACGGATGGCTTGTGGGTAAAAACTGTTACACAGTCTGGATGTAAGTGCCCGAATGCTTCGGTAGCTTTTTCCAGATGGCAGGAGGGTGAAGAGTGAGTGTGAAGGGGTGTGTCTGATCAGCCACATTGCTGGTGGCTTCGCGGATACCGCGTGTGGTGTAAATGTCTTCGAAAGATGGGAGAGAGACCAGTATGATTTTCTCAGCTGTCCTCACTATCCGCTGTAGAGTCTTGCGGTCTGAGATGGTACAGTTCCCAAACCAGACAGTGATGCAGCTGCTCAGGATGCTCTCAATTCTTCCTCTATAGAAGATGGTGAGGATTGGTGGTGGAAGCTGGGCCTTCCTCAGCCTTCTCAGGAAGAAAAGACGTTGTTGGGCTTTCCTGTGCAGAGCGCTGGTGTTGAGGGACCAGGTGAGGTTCTCCTCCAGGTGGACCGCCAGGAATTTTGTGCTCTTGACAATCTCCACAGAAGAGTCATCGATGCTGAGTGGAGAGTGATCAATCCGTGTCCTCCTGAAGTCAACAACCATCTCTTTTGTCTTATTGACGTTCAGAGACAGGTTGTTGTCTTTACACCAATCCGTTAGCCTCTGCACTTCCTCTCTGTACGCTGCCTCGTCGTTCTTGCTGATGAGACCCACCACGGTCGTGTCATCAGCAAACTTGATGATATGAGTGGAGGTGTGTGTCGCTACACAATCATGAGTCAGCAGTGTAAACAGCAGGGGACTGAGCACACAGCCCTGGGGGGCCCCAGTACTCAGTGTGATGGTGCTGGAGCTGTAGTTCCCGATCTGCACTGCCTGAGGTCTTCCAGTCAGAAAGTCCAGGATCCTGTTACAGAGGGAAGTGTTCAGGCCCAACAGGCTCAGCTTCCGATCAGTTGTTGGGGGATGATGGTGTTGAATGCTGAACTGAAATCTATGTACAGCATTCTGACGTAAGTGTCCTTCAGGTGTGTCAGTACCACGTGGAGTGTAGTGGAGATGGCGTCATCTGTCGAGCTGTTTGAACGATACGCAAACTGCAGTGGGTCCAGTGTGGGGGGCAGCAGGGTCTTGATCTGTCTCATGACGAGCTGCTTGAAGCACTTTATAATGATGGGAGTGAGTGCAACAGGGCGGTAGTCATTGAGACAGGACACAGAAGACTTCTTCGGCACGGGGACGATGGTGGTAGACTTGAAGCATGTGGGAACGACGGTGCTGCTCAGATGTTGAAGATGTCGGTGAGAACATCTGCCAGCTGTTCTGCATATTCTCTGAGCACTCTGCCTGGGATGTTGTCTGGTCCAGCAGCTTCATATGGGTTGACTCTGCGTAGAGTTTTCCTCACATCAGCCGTGGTGAGAGACAGCACCTGGTCGTTCGGAGGAGGGTGGTCTTCCTCGCTGTCACGTCATTCTGTGTGTTGAAGCTTGCGTAGAAGCTGTTCAGCGCATCTGGAAGGGAGCCGTCACTGTCACAGGCAGGTGATGAAGTCCTGTAATTGGTGATGGCTTGTATGCCCTGCCACATGCGCCGTGTGTCACCGCTGTCCCTGAAGTGATTGTGGATTCTCTGGGCATGTGCGCGCTTTGCCTCTCTGATGGCCTGGGACAGTTTAGCCCTTCTGTTCTTAGGGCCACCTTGTCCCCCATTCTGAAGTCATAGGTCCTCAGAAGTGCACGCACCTCCGCAGTAATCCACGGTTTCTGATTTGGGCATGAGATGATGTTCTTGGAGACAGTGATGTCATCGGTGCACTTGTTGATGTAGCTGGTCACTGATGACGTGTACTCCTCCAAGTCGGTGAAGTCGCCGTAAGTCGCAGCCTCCCTAAACATGTTCCAGTCAGTGTTCTCGAAACAGCCCTGAAGATCAGAGATGGCTCCTGCTGGCCAGGTTTTCACCTGCTTCAGAAGCGGTTTTGAACGCCTAACGAGTGGCCTGTATGCTGGAATTAGCATAAAAGAGATGTGGTCTGAGTAGCCGAGGTGGGGGCGGGGCTCTGCCCAATATGCGCCGAGGATGTTTGTGTAAACAAGGTCCAGCGTGTTTTACCCCTCTCGTTGCAAAGTCCACATACTGATGGAATTTAGGAAGCACCGACTTGAGATTTGCATGGTTGAAATCTCCAGCGACAATAAACAGTCCATCCAGGTGTGTATTTTGCAGTTCACTGATCTTTGCGTACAATTCCCATAGCACTTCCTTAGCATTAGCTCTAGGTGGAATATACACTCTGATAATGAAAACAGTGGTGAATTCCCGCGGCAAATAAAAAGGTCTACATCTAACAGTCACAATCTCCAGCAACGATGAGCAAAAGCTAGAAACTAGCACAGAGTTCTTACACCATTTCGTGTTGATGTAAATACACAATCCACCGCCGTGAGTCTTGCTGCACAGTGCTGCATTTCTGTCGGCGCGAAACAAGGCTAACCCATCTAGTTGAATGGTGGCGTCCGGAACTCTGTCGCTGAGCCATGTCTCAGTGAAAGCAAAGACACAGCAGTCTCTAAACTCACACTGTGTAGTCTGTTGAAGTCGGATGTAGTCCAGTTTATTGTCCAGGGAGCAAACATTTAATAAGATGATGGACGGGGCTTGTTCTTAGCCTATCACAGACTCCCGCCCGCTTGCCGCGCTTCCGCTTCCTCGCACACTGCTTACGATGTCCCCTCCTCCGGCTACCGGCATCAGTCAACACTGAGGACTGGAGGCCTGGTTCCCGAAGCAATCCGAGGTCACGTAGCTTCTCGCGCAGCTCATCTTGAATTAAAATTGCCGGCTTATTGAGTTGTAAAGGTGTCTGGCGATGATAAATACGAACACCATTTTACAGTTCCTTGTATTGTTTTTTTTGGTCCAAATTATGAAATTTGAATATACAGTAGCTATTAAATAATTTGTAAATGACTGAATGATAGATCACTTATAGATAGCCAGACAATAGATTATGCATTCCTGAATGTGATCATGTAAGTATCATCTCTGTATAACAAGGAGATAGGAACCTATTGAAAAACAGTTTGAGACATTTGAGATTGTGGATCAATTTCAAAATCAAATCAGATACTCTGCTATTTACAGTGATGATACAATGGTTCATTTAAATTCTCTGTGTTAACCACTTTGTCATGTGATATTGCTCTAAAAAAAGCTTGTATGGACAAACATACTGCATCATGTTCTTTACTTTTGTTCCCACAGGTGTTTTAAAATATGTATTGGAAATTTGAAAAAGCAACTTAATGCTGAAGAAAGATGGCATCCAGGCAATATGTCACAAAAAGTAAGAACTATCTATAGCTTTTTTGACATCATATATTCATTCAGATATTTATTCAAATGTATTGATATGTATGCCTGTTATTACATTAGCAGTTTAAACTTGACTTTGCTACTAATAAACTGCAAATCTGTTGTGTCTTTAATTTAACGTGACCTTATTTTATGTATACCAAAAGACAGTGAGTCAGAATCAAGGTCAACACAGAGGGAGTCAAGCCAGCTTCAAGGTTAGTTTAACACTTCATCATAGTACTTTTGAGTCTTTTCTCATAGGACTTCCCATACCTGTTATCAGTCACCTTAATCTGTATTACAATGCAAGTTTACACTTGATACACTTGATTAAACTGATGCTTGCCTACAAAGCTAAAAGTACACCAGCCTACACATAATTGCAGGGACTTATCAAACCTAGCTTCCTTTCCTTAAATTACTTTTGTTAAACAAAAGTCAAAACACTGAAGCTTTTCACTAATAGGTTAACCAGTCACAAAACCACAAAGTCCTCAAATTGGAAAAGGATATACTCTTTCTGAAAACAACAGAATACAAAGGTTTATGATGCATAATTGTGACTATTAACATGATTAGTATTCAAAGAAAAATGTGTCTTTATTTTCAGATGTACTTCTTTCATTTTTGGAAACACTGGGACTTGAAAAGTACTACCCAAACAAGCTGACTCTGAGGTCTTTACTAGAAATCAACAGTGCCACTGTGGCTGCTGAAGAGATTGATTCACTGCAAGCAATACCATGGGCCTTCCTAAGAAAGTTACTGATGGTTAATTCGAAATCAAGGTCTTTATTATCTGCACTTTGTGAACATGATGAGGGAGATGACTTGTTTAGTGAAGAGGACAGTGATGGTAGCTTTAACCTTCTAGATCTTCACACTTCCCTCTTTCTCTGTGCAGATAGTTTTCTTCAGCAGGAAATGGCACTGAAATTATCAATGTGCCAGTTTGCAGTACCATTTCTGTTACCTCATGGAGTACATAATCAGTGCACCCTTATGTTATGGCCACTTAGAGGTATCATGAAAGAATGGCGCCCGCATTCAATGTCAGAATCTAAAGGGTTTCGTGAAGACTGTGTTGTGAATGCAGATATTGCCTTGATATCATTTGTGAGGTTAAGCAACTGTAGCTTGTCCAAGTCACAAGCTTTAAACCAAGTGCTCAACAATTCAGACCAACATCATGACTTCTTTTCTCACCGAGAAATGATTGGAGGATCTGGTCCCAGGGTAATCGCTAATGGCCTGGTTGAAATATGCTGGAGTCTTCCATGTGGGAACAATAGCATTGATGTCTTTCCTGAAGCAGTGGCTTTTGCTAATTTAAGGGGAGATGCTGGGACTTTTGAAACACAATTCAGTTTCTTAACTCAGGTGTCAACAGCTGTCTTTGTGTTTCTGGACAGTGTCAATGAAAAAGAGCAAAAGTTATTTGCCTCTTTAAAAGGAATTGAGTCCAAGATATTTCTTGTGGTCAACCCTCAAAGAAATATGAACCAGAATGTGAAGTTGTCCATTGAAGCAGCAATTGATACTCTGAAACTAGAAAGAGATCACATCATTAAGAAAAGCCAAAAAGTGAATTTGGCTACTTTTGCAAAGGCGATTAATTCTGCCATTAAGAATGTTCTACTAAATAAAAGTTATGAATTATGTAGAATTAATTCCATGAAGGATATTGCTCAGTATGTTGGTCTAGCTGTTGATGAAATTCAAATAAAAGCCTGTGTATTGGCAGAAGCAGGAGCAGAGAAAGTCATGGAAACTATTGGAGTTCGTCAATTAACAGACTATAAAAAGACACAGCTGCCACTGCAAGGAGAAAACTGGAAAAAACTGGCAAAAATAGAAAAAGAGCAATGTAGGTTAAGAAATTTAGGAAAACAGAGCTTGGAGGAGTATAAGATTCAACTTCAAAAAGAAAAAGATGACATCTGGAAAGGACAAAGCCAGCAAAAAATAACAAAGGCAATGAAGGTCTTCATAGATATTTTGTTGAGCTTTAATGACACTGAGCGAGCCTTCTTCCTGAAATGGATGGGACTAAAGATGGACATGCGATCACGCAAAAACATGTCAAGCCTTCGCTGGAAATACAAAGAGTGTGAACGAAAGAAAGACAAAGATGGTATAGCTCGATTAGACCAGGAGCTTCTTGATTGTTCTCTTGGTATAGAGCACTACATGAGAGAAATGGGACAAATCTATGAGTCTGCTAAATTCAGTTCAAACAAAAAATCTGATCAAATTAGCCGTCTCCCTAATTTGGCTGCCAAAATGCTTCTATCTGGGTTTCCACTTGAACTACTTGATGGAGATGCATCAAATATCCCAGAGAATTGGGTGAAGGATGTTCTCATGGAGCTTCACCAGATGGTTGGGCAGAAGAGCCGTTTGCTGGTTGTGACTGTGTTAGGGGTCCAGAGTACTGGTAAATCAACACTGCTCAACACTATGTTTGGAGTTCAGTTTGCAGTGGGCAGTGGACGATGCACACGTGGAGCATTCATGCTTTTCCTTCCCGTGGGTAAAGACTTGAAGGACGAGTTACTCTGTGACTTTGTCCTTCTGATTGATACAGAGGGTTTGAAATCACCAGCACTGGCACAACTGGAAGACAGTTATGAGCATGACAATGAATTGGCCACATTTGTCATTGGTCTCAGTGATGTAACCATCATCAACATAGCAATGGAGAATTCCACAGAGATGAAGGATATCCTTCAGATAGCAGTTCACGCTTTCTTACGAATGAAGGAAATTGGCAAAAAAACAGTCTGCCATTTTGTCCACCAAAATGTTGCTGGTGTATCAGCACATAACAAAAACCTGACCGAACGAAAACAACTCCTGGACCAACTAAATGAGATGACATTGATTGCAGCTCAAATGGAAGAGAAACCTAATGTGAAGCAATTCACAGATGTTTTGGATTATGATGTGAAAAAGAATAACTGGTATATCCCAGGCCTATGGCATGGCACACCACCAATGGCACCAGTTAATACAGGGTACAGTGAGGCTGTTCTTCAGTTTAAGAAAACTCTATTAGGAATCTTTAAAGCAAGAAAAGATGAACAACCCTTTCAGATTCCAGAGTTCCTGCAGTGGATGAGTAGCTTGTGGAGTGCAGTGAAGTTTGAAAACTTCATTTTCAGTTTCAGGAACAGTCTTGTGGCCCATGCCTATGATAACCTTTGCAAAGAGTTTTCAGAATGGGAGTGGTCTTTCAGAAGACACATTAATTCTTGGCTTACAACTGAAATAGTTCAAATATCTACTACTGAAAAAAGTGGCAGCAACGATGTTGTTGAGCCACTTAAGCTGAAAGCACACAAAGAGATTCACTCTCAAAAAAACATAATTGTTGAAAAGCTAAGTAAGTACTACAAAAGGAACGACAGACATGTATACTTGGTTGAAAAGTACAAAGTTGATTTTATTAGCAGCATCAAAGGTCTAGAGAACGAAATGAAAGATGAAGTTGAAAAAAGATTAGAAGCTGCTTTTCAGATGAGAATTAATCAGAAGAAATTTGAAGAGATTGAAACAAAACAGAAATCAATGATTGAGCACCAAGTTCTTCAACTCCTGAAAAATTATGAACATCATACAGATGAAGTGTCTGACAAAGAACTCACTGCTGATTTTGAAAGCATGTGGAATAGAGAAGTAAAAAAGAACACTAGTGTAAGAGAAAAAGATGTTCCTGCTGATGTTCTGAAGCAACTGCGAGCAAGTTTAGTCAATCGCAATGTCATGGAGGATTTGCAGAATGTTCAAGACCTGACACTGTACGGGCGAGAAGAATTCAAGATCAAAGAAAGCCATTTAAAATCAAAATATAAATTACATTTTTTCGCATTTATTCAACGAAGCTCAAAGAAAGATCTGGAGATAGTGGCAAATAACATAATTGAATATTGTACTGAAATGATCCAACAATTTGCCCAGGAAAAAACTGACTACCAAAATATCTTTACAAAAGATGTGCTTGATGAAATTAAAGGGCAGCTACAAAAAGAATGTTCAAAAATTAGTACAAAATTTGAGCTGGATCTTAAATTGCACATTTGTGGCATTGCCTCTCGCGAATTCCTTGAGATGCACAGGAAATTCCTCAGTGAGCATGATCCCTTTAAACATTTTCAAAAACTGAAGATGAAGTATCTCTGTGATTTCATTGATTTGTACAGAGAGAAGGACCAGTGCCAAAGAAAAGCACAAGATTTCATTCAGCTCTGTCTCAAGCCAGCAGTGACTGAGTACATCAACCTGTCTATTGGACCTGACATTGTTGATGCTGTTCTGTTAAACAGCCGAACTGAGTATAGTTCTCGTGTGCTGTTTCAGTACACAATTCTTAGGGAGCTACTGGAAAAATCTAATTTCAATGATTTTGAAAAGTACATTTTGCGATATAATGTTTATGTCAAAGATTGGATATACAATCATATTGTTAAGTGCCTTTCCAAAGACATATCTCTGCAAAATTTAAAAATGAAGAAGCTGGACATCATAATGAATACAGTCATGAAAGCAATGAAAGACTCGAAGGTTGATGACAATGGCTCTCCTTTGCCCAACACTGCAGACGGTACAACAAGGCTGATCCAGAACTTTTGCCAATCTATGAGTCGTGTTATCCCAATATCCAAGAACACAGTAGAAGGGGTCCTCTTTCAGAATACAAGCTGTTGTGCTCCCTTTACCAAAAATCTTAATGAATGTATAAATGATATGAAAAAACAACTAACAGAAGAGATTTTCACAACGACTGATATCAAAGAGACACTGAGCGATGTGTATGTGAAGCCTCAAAAGGAGCTCTTTAAAAGGGTCTTTGGATGTGGGAGAAAATGTCCCTTTTGCAAAACCCCATGTGAGGCAGGAGGAAAGAGTCACAAATTGCACCATGCTGGTCTACATAGGCCAAAGGGCCTTGGTGGTTTCGTATGTGCAGGGAATAATGCTCTTTCTGAGGAGATCTGTACATCTAGTGTACATGCGAATGGTGTTTTTCGAGGTTATGAAACAAATTTCCAACCTCATGCTTGCAATGATTCTACCCAGAAGAACTACTACCCAGACTGGCAGATTGCACCTGAGATTTCTGCGAGAGCCTCAGATTACTGGAAGTATGTGATGGTGACATTTAATACCAAATTTGCTGAAAGATTTACAGCAGAACCAGCTGTGTATCCTGAAGAATGGAACAAAATCACCAAAGAGGAGGCTCTGAATAGTTTGCAGCAGAACTTCAACATTATATAAGTAAAAAAAAAAAATATATATATATATATATATATATATATTGCCAAAATGTTACAGCAAAAAAAAAAAAAAAAAGGGCATTCATGAAAAGTTCAAAAACCAATCTTTTTTTGTATATGGATACAGATAATTTTTTTCTCCAAATTATCTAATATTTTCCTAGATAGTTAAATGTTTTTTAATAAACAATTTAAGAAATAAAAAATAAATCAAACAGTTTGAAGACAGTTTATTGTTTATGTATTACATAATTACATATTTGTGTCATTAATTGAAATGATCGTGTACAATGGTGTTTTTGAATCACTTTGTTATGGTTGTCTTTTTTTTTTTATTACAAATATTGTGTATACTTTTTAATATTTTCGGAATGTCAAATGAATGTATCAGTTACTGTTTGAACATGTCAAGTGACTACATGAATATAGAAAGATATATTCATTTGTAGATCAAATCAAGTGTAATTTAAAAATAAACTAACAAACATAAGGTAAATGCAATAATCTAATAATCTTCTATCCGCTTATTTCTGTATGACTCATTCATGCATACAGTAATTATTTATGTATGTATTGTGTTTAGAATGTTATATGACAAGCTTAAATGTTTCATAATGAATATAGACAATTCAATTAAATTCAATATAATTTTATTTGTATAGCATTTTTAATAATTGGCATTGTTGCAAACGGCTTTACAGAAATTACAAAGATTAGAAAAAAGTAAGGAAAAAGTATCAGTTACACTCATGCATTTGCCCTTGATGAGCAGTCTGGGGGCAATGATGGCAAGGAAAAAATTCATGGGATGAAAATGAAGAAACCTTGAGAGGAACAGTGTTTTCCATACTCATCTTGGTGATACTGTGCGAGATAGTGTGACCATATCTGTGTGCTATTAAGTTGAAAATTCAGTTATATGACAAGAAAGGCATCTGAGTGGATATAAAGTTTTCATCAGTTTCCATCATTTTCACTGATGAAGGTTTGCGTACAAAACTGTTGGTGTCAAATTAAGTTCTAAAACTATTGATCTACTGCAGTCACAAGGCATCACAGAAAACTGTCTGCATCAGCCGAGCCTAAGACCATCTCCATAGTCTCCATCTCAATCATCCATAGTCCTCAGTCACAGATGCATCCACAATCAGGAGCGCAGTTAGGTATACTGTCAGTCTCATAATGGACAAACCTGAGTGATTCAAGCATCCAAGCACAGCAGGTTGCCCAAATTCTGCCCATGAATCCCCCAGATTTGTGATTTACCTAAGAACAAATCTATTCACAAAAATTCTTTGCTAAATAAATATGTTTTTAGCCTAGACTTAAAAACATATTTGACTTTGTCTTGGTCATGAACATTAATTGGAAGACTGTTCCACAATTTTGGGGCTTTGTGAGAAAACGCTCTGCCTCACTGTAGTTCACTCAGGAACCATGGCGCAACCATGTGCTTCAGAGTTCAACAGTAGTATTTTAAAATGAATGCAATGTGGATATAATAGATGTGATGTGCTTATATCTTCTAGTTCTACCAAGGACTGCTGCATTTTGGACACATAATGTTCAAACACATACTGTAGTAGAACCTCCAATCAGTAAGGTGATACAATAATCCAACTGAGGTAACAAAAGCATGAACAAGTTTTTCTTCAATATGAAATGACATTATATTTCTTATACATTATTTAATATTTCTTATAGAATATTTCTATCCTACTAATATTATTACATTATATATATATATATATATATATATATATATATATATATATATATATATATATATATATATATTGACATTTCTCATTTTCACTTAGGGGTGTACTCACTTTTGTTGCCAGGGGTTCAGCTATTATTGGCTGTATTTTTAGTTATTTTGAGTGGACAATAAATTTACACTGCTATACAAACTTTACACTGACTACTTTTCATTGTGTCAAAGAGCCATTCATGCAGTGTTGTCCTACGAAAAGATATAACTAAATATTTGCAGAGATTTAAGGGGTGTAATCACTTTTGTGACATACTGAATATAGCGTATGCCATACTTTTTTAATGCATGAAATCTACACATTCTGTTACTTAAGATGAAACATTAGCCAGACTCTATTGCAATATCGTTGAAATAACAGCTTCATTCTCAATTACTTTTACTTTGCTCTTTGCATCTTTATCTAGGTGAACTTTGAGCTGTGAAAAGCAAGTACAGTATTATCTGTCAGTGAAACGATTATTAATAATGATATAATGGTACTATGAAAATTAGGTTAACCATGAAAGTGCAAAGTAAATTGTGCATTGCATTGCCATTTAATATCTTCTTTAAATGCAAATTATGTACTGTATGTTACTTTCTTTTCATGTTGTTAGGACAGTTTTGTTTACTTTAACTTTCTGTATATCCTTGGTTGTTAACAAAGAACTTTGCATCATTAATCTTTTGTGAAATAAACCTTTGAAAGGTGCAATGCTCTAACCCTATATATACAGCATTCTCTCTACAGATATTTCTGTGAATCTCTAAGAGATAAAAAAATAGAGGGCAAGGCTGTTCTCTTGTTTGTCTGTTTTGTAGTTTTTGTTGATGGACTCAGTTTCCCAGAAGGCACCTCGGTCAGGTGATGAGAAAGCTCACCTGAACCGAGGTTGTTCATTAAAGATTCTATAAATAGCAGTTTGTTCTGGGAAACTGGGTTGAGCATTGTTTGTTTGTATATATGTTAGTATTATTACTGTCATGTGGGCATTCCTTTTTGTTTGGTTTTGTTTCTTTGAATTCTGGATCGTATTCTGGATCGCGCACACCGCGCTCTTCGTGCCGCCCTGTGGACAGTGATCCGCCGCGGCAATTCATTGCACGGATACATAATGGCCATACCATGGAAAACAAAGCTAACCTTTAACGGTCGCTCCATTCAGATCTTCACAAATTATTCCTCGGCAGTGGTCAAACGACGGGCAGGCTTTGCCAGAGTGAGACAGGTCCTGCGGGATAAACGCGTTGTGAAGTTTGGCATTCTCTATCCAGCAAAGTTGCGGGTGACTTACAGTGAAGGAGAGAAGATGTTCACCGATGCGAACGAAGCATGGAAATTTGCTGTTGAACAGTTTGGCACAGATAAGTAGGCCTAAGTGCTGAATAATAATTTAGACACGTGAAATATGATGTTTTGTTAAAGTTTCTACCGGACTCACAGTCGGACTTTGTAAAGTCTCTGCAAGGTAAGATGCTAAGGTCGGCTTTTTTTTTTAATTGGTTTTTTATTATATATATTTTCGTGGCAAGTTGTGCTATACAGTCATGGCCAAAAGTTTTGAGAATGACATTTGTTCTTGTAACAGCTAAACATGTTCTGTTATCAAACGTTCTGGTGGGAAGTTGGGTCAGTGCTAAAGGTTTCCGTGGTAACATTTATTGGTGTGTAGGTACCTTTTCGGATCAAATGGTGATTTTCTGTTGTAAGCGCAGTCTATGTTTAATAGTGTAAATGCAAAAGGGACCTCTTTGAGTTTCTCCACTTGGAATGTACAGTAAAAGGCCTGAATGAACCTGTTTGTCACGAGCCGCTAAGCCACAGCTCTGTCATGATCTCTTAAGCACTCCTGTTCCATGTTCCCTACCGCTCCTTATATCTCACTGTCTCATGCTGACATCAACTTGTCGCCAGATTATTGAGTGCCTTCCATAGCCCAATTTTCCAGCGTTTTCCTAGACCTTGATTTCCTGATACCGACCACACTTTGTTTTTTCCCAACCTCGCTCTCGCTTCACGTTTTGCATTATTGACCAACTGATCTGCTTTTTGAACTTGGATCACGGATATTCTACTGTCTTTCTGGCTTTGAACCCTGCTTGCCCATCGACCACGAATAACCTCTGCAAACCAGCCACCAACCTTCATGACTTCTCCGTGCACTCGCCGGCTTCATTGCGAAAATCACGCTCTCACCGGCTTCTCGTTCTTCCGCATTCCTGCACGAGTCGCACTGACAGGGCTCTCCTCCTGGCTTACAGTGCTTCTGCATTCCTGCACGAGGCGTGCTGCACACAAAGCTCTCCCGCCGGCTCACGGTGCTTCCACATTCCTGTACAAGTTGCGCTGCACACAAGGCTCTCTCGCCACCTCACGGCGCTACCACATTCCTCCCAGGCTCACGCTGCACACAGAGCTCTCACGCCGACTTCCACATTCCCGCGCAGATGCTCCCTTGGCACATGCAGCTTCCCGACACAGAGCAGCAAGTTTTCCAGCAACAAGCATGTTTATAAAAACACCTCTGCCAAGCTCTCTTCCAACTCTACATCAACCAATACACAACATAACCAATATCAAGGAGTTCCTCCCCTGCACTTGGATCCATCACGACCTACGTCTCCTAACAGTATAATCTGGCCATAAAAATGGATCCAGCAGAGGCAGCTCGCCTGAGGGGGCGAGTACCCAGCTACAGCAGACACGACTGCCCCCGGCACCGATCTCACAGCCTTCTCTCCCAGTACAGGCCACTGGTCATGAACCACGCCTCCCTGCCCCACCCACTTATGATGGTGATCCGTCTACCTGTCGCTCCTTCTTATCGCAGTGTTCCCTCGTTCTTGAACTACAGGCGGCGTCATTTCCCACTGAACGATCCAAGGTAGCTTATATAATCACACTCCTCTCAGGAAAAGCCAGGGAGTGGGGAACAGCTTTATGGGATGCCCAGGTTTCTTGCTGCTTCACATACAGGACATTTACCGATGAGATGTGGAGGGTTTTTCGACCGCTCATTCACAAGACACCAGGCGGCAGGACAACTACTTCAGCTACGCCAAAGGATCTAGCTCCGTCTCCAATTATGCCATCGACTTTCGAACACTGGCGCCCTCCTGTGACTGGGACGAAAAGGCTCTTTTTGACTGCTTCTACAATGGATTCTCGGATTCAATCAAAGATGAACTCGCAGCCCGAGAGCTTTCATCAGACCTACAGGGTCTTATTGATTTTAGCTACCCGCATCGATGCCTGCAAACGTTTGCGACATGAGCTGCGCCGACCCTTTAGTAACTTTCATACCCCAGCTCCCTCATTTACCACTCCCGAGTCACTTCCTGAACCCATGCAAATCGGTCATGCACATATTTTTCCAAGGGAGCATCAACGCCGGAGGGATGATGGGGCCTGCTTTTACTGCGACCAGTTGGGCCATGTTGTGCACTCCTGTCCACTAAAAGACACACTTCTACTCTTTCCCCGGACCAGCGTTCATGTTTTCATGTTACCCTGACCCTTGACAATCGTTTCTATATCACCCATGCCTTAGTAGATTCCGGGGCCGACCAAAACCTAATCTCCATCTCTTCTGCTTCTCAATTCAAAATCTCACTCACTCCTGTATCCCAACCACTCATAGTTTAGGCTCTTGATGGCAGTAGACTCGCCCTGATCACGCATCGCACCTCCCCCATTACCTTACAATTCTCAGGCAACCACATCACTTTTCTCACTGTCCAGAACGCTCACGCACCCATTGTCTTGGGCCATCCATGGCTAAGGTTGCATAACCCCCACATAGATTGGCTGAAACAAAGCATCCTGGGTTGGAGCCCCACCTGCCTCTTGTCATGCCTACGTGCTGCCACCACTGGGCGAACTTTGCCCTCTTTCCAGGAGGAGATCCCCAATCTGGCAAAAGTGCCTACCGAATACCATGATCTTCGACAGATTTTTAGCAAAGCACGGGCCGTCTCACTATCACCTCATCGTCCTTATGATTGTGCTATTGATCTTCTCCCTGACACCTCCCTTCCCAAGGGCCGACTATATTCTCTCTCCCCGCCTGAGAGAGAGACAATGGAACAATATATTAACGAGTTGCTTGCAGTAGGGATAATTCGCCCATCCTCCTCACCTGCAGTGGCAGGATTATTTTTTGTGGAGAAAAAAGACAAGTCCCTCAGACCCTGCATTGACTACAAGGGATTAAACGAGATCACGGTCAAGAATTGCTACCCACTTCCACTAATGTCATCTGCCTTTGAAATACTCCAGGATGCCCGTATGTACACCAAACTTGACCTAAGAAACGCCTAACATCTGGTCAGAATAAGGGAGGGTGACAAGTAGAAGACTGCCTTCAATACCCCTACTGGTCATTATGAGTACTTGGTTGTTCCGTTCGGTCTAACTAATGCCCCAGCAGTCTTCCAGGTGTTCATCAACGACGTCCTCAGAGACTTTCTCAACGTATTCGTGTTCGCATACCTTAACGACATCTTAATCTTCTTGTTAATTCTTCTTGTTCTGAAAAGGAACACAAGCTCCACGTTCGCCAAGTCCTGCAACGCCTGCTGGAGAACAAGCTGTATGTCAAGGCAGAAAAATGTGAATTTCACTGCTCTTCCACCTCCTTCCTATCTCACCGTCCGGCATCCAAATGGACCCCACCAAGGTGAAGGCGGTCACTAACTGGCCACAACCATCATCTAGACGTGATCTCCAACGCTTCCTGGGATTTGCCAACTTCTATCGCCGATTCATTAAGAATTACAATATGGTGGTTACCCCACTCACTCAGTTGGAGGCAGTGTATGGAGGTAGCAGAACACCCTTTTCTTATGTGAACGGTCCGCAAGAATCTCGAGTACTTAAGGACAGCCAAAAGACTTAATTCCCGCCAGGCGCGGTGGTCACTATTCTTCGCCCACTTTCATTTCACATTATCATACTGGCCAGGATCTAAGAATGTCAAACCTGACGCCCTCTCCAGGCAAACCTTCAAGCGCACTCCCACGATGGAAACCATCCTTCCCCCTCCATGCCTTGTGGCTATTACACGGCTGGATGTGGAAAATCTGGTCCAACAGTCTCTCGAACAGGAACCAGGCCCAAGTAATGTTCCCCCGAGCATGCTCTTCGTCCCTGCGTCAGTGAGACCACAAGTGCTTGACTGGGCCCACAGCTCTAGATTTCTTGTCACCCTGGGATGACACGCACCCTTTCACTCCTGCAGCAAAGGTTCTGGTCCACCATGAAGGAAGACGTTAAGGACCCCCTGAGGGTCTCCTAAGACCCCTCCCCATTCCCCACCATCCATGGTCTCACATTTCTATAGATTTTGTCACTTGACTACCACCATCTAACAATAACACCTGTATCTTAACTGTTGTAGGCCGGTTCTCTAAATCAGCCCATTTTATTCTGCTACCCAAACCTCCATCTGCCAAAGAAACTGCTGAGCTGCTCATCAACCACGTTTTCCGTCTCCATGGACTTCCGTTGGACATTGTCTATGACAGAGGACTGCAATTCTCAGCACAGTTCTGGAAGGCCTTTTGCGGTCTTACTGGTGCCACCCCCAGCCTCTCATCTGGTTTTCACCACCAGACTAATGGACAAACAACGCATGAACCAGAAACTGGAAAAAGCATTAAGGTGCATGGCCTCTCGTGATGCAGTCTCCTGGAGTCGCTTCCTACCCTGGGTGGAATATGCCCACAACTCGCTCCCCACCTCTGCACTGGGGATGTCTCCGTTCCACTGCTGCCTTGGGTATCAGCCACCATTATCCCCCCCTCAGGAAAAGAAAGCTGCAGTCCCCTCTGCCCAAGCCTTCGTCCGCCGCTGCAGAAGAACGTGGCAGCGGGCTCGTATCCAATTGCAGTGCACCGTCAGCTCCTTCCAGCATCAGACTAACCGCCACCGCTTACCAGCTCCCAGATATCATATCAGCCAAAGGGTTATGTTATCAACTCATGACCTTCCTCTCAAGACCACCTCCAGGAAACTCTCGCCGAGGTTCATCGGTCCGTTCACGATCACTTGTGTCATCAACCCATGTTCTGTCCGGTTGGCCTTACCTTTATCCATGTGCCGAATCAACCCCACATTTCATGTCTCACAGATTCGCAGACTGGTCTCCTGTCCACGATCTCCACCCACCCAACCCCCCCCTCCTCAACTCATAAATGGGGGTGAAGCCTTCACAGTCCGTAGACTCCTTAAGTCTCGCCGCTGTGGACGTGGTCTCCAGTACCTGAGGAGAGAAGTTGGGTACCAGCCAGGTTCATCCCAGACCGCTCCATTAATACTGATTTTCACAGACTCCACCCTGAGGCACCTGCTAGAACGCCAGGTGGTGTTCATAGGGGAGGGGTACTGTCACGACTCGCTAAGCCACAGCTCTGTCATGATCACTTAAGCACTCCTGTTCCATGTACCCTTATATCTCACCGCCTCACCTTCCGCTCTCCACACACCTGTGCCCTATCACTAATCATCTCCCTTACCTCTTTAAACCACAAGCTGACATCAACTTGTTGCCAGATTACTGAGTGCCTTCCATAGCCCAATTTTCCAGCGTTTTCCTAGACCTTGATTTCCTGATACCGACCACACTTTGTTTTTTCCCGACCTCGGTTCCGCTTCATGTTTTGGATTCCCACACTCAACCAATCTCAAGGTGTTCCTCCCCTGCACTTGGATCCATCAAGACCTACGTCTCCTAACACTGTTAAGAGGGGGAAAATACTGTCTCATTTAAAACCGTTGCTTTCAGATATTATGTTTCTACAAGAGACTCATTTGAAACGTATTGCCCATGTTAGACTGAGGTGCAAATGGATCGGACAAATTTATCATTCTAATTTCCCTGCTAAATCCAGGGGAACAGCTATTCTTGTCCATAAAGGAGTTCCATTTAAACATAATTTGACTATTTCAGACAAAGAAGGAAGGTATGTCATTGTTGTTGGGGAAGTATTTTCTGTGGCATTAACATTGGTCAATGTTTATGGACCAAACTTTGACAACCCTGAATTTTTCAAAAAAGTGTTTGAGTGTTTGGTTAATTCCAATTCCATTAAATTTAAAGCATACATTAGGGGTTGTATAATTTCTTATCAAGCTGCTCAAAGAAAAAGAAATAGGGCTGAATTTGAGATATTAGAAGTTCAAATTCGAAAATTAGATATGGAAAATGCTAAACATTCATGTATTGAAATTGTGCAATTAAATATAAATTGAATCAAATTCTGTGTTCTAAAATTTCTAAAGCTTTTCAGTATGTAAAGCAACAACACTTTGAATTTGGAGATAAACCTCAAAAACTTTTACTGTAGCTCGATAACTTCGTAAAACAGCATGTGAACGAACAATATACAAAATTAAATTTCTTACTTCCGGTAGGGATAGAAATAATAGGTTTCAAACTTTTTTATGAGACACTCTATTCATCTAAAGGAACTATAAATTCTACAGTTCTTGCTCAATGTCTAGACCAACAAAATCTGCCTTCATTAAATCAAGAGCAAGTTGAGGAGTTGGGAGCAGAAATTAATATTAAAGAAATATCAGACACCATCAAATCTCTTAAAGGATGTAAAACCCCTGGTCCAGATGGATTTTGTAATGAATTCTATAAAGCCTGCAATGCATTACTATCACCGTATCTATATAGGGTTTATAAGCAGGCATTTATAGATCAGTCTCTGCCGTCCTCTCTAAACGAGGCAATTATTATGGTAGTCCCAAAAAAAGGAAGAAACCTGGAGGAACTGGGTCCTTATAGACCGATTTCACTCTTAAATTCAGATCAGAAAATTCTGGCAAAAACATTGGCTTGCAGACTAAACATAGTAATTAGAAACTTGGTGCATCCAGATCAAAATGGTTTCATACCAAAACGCAATTCTTCTTCTAACCTTAGGCGTCTTTTCAACATTATGTACTCTTGCAGTAGCTTGCAACAAGATCTAGCCATTCTGTCACTGGATGCAGAGAAGGCATTCGACCAAATTAAGTGGCCTTACCTATTTGCTGTATTGAAGAAGTTTAATCTTGGAGATAATTTCATTTCATGGATTAAGTTATTGTACTCTAGTCCATCTGCAAGAATTCTCACAAATCAAACAATATCTTCTCGTTTTGAATTACACAGAGGTAAAAGACAGGGATGCTCACTATCACCACTTCTTTTCACATTAGCAATTGAGCCTTTAGCGGAGGCTATTAGAATACATACTGGAATTAAAGGCTATAAAACACAAAGTACTGATAATAAATTAGCTTTATATGCAGATGATATAATTTTATTTATTTCGGAGCCCAAAAGTAGCATTCCAAATATCCTTAATTTGATCAATCACTATGGGACATTTGCGGGATACAAAATCAACTGGGACAAGAGTGTGCTGATGCCAGTCACAATCAAAGATGCTTCTTGGCTTCAGCATTTGCCCTTTAAGATTGCTTCAGAGCAATTTACATATTTGGGAATTGAGGTAACAAAAAAGTTTTCTATCTCAGTTAAAGCCAATTTTCATCCCCTTTTGTCTAAACTTAAATCTATGATAAGTTTCTGGAGAACACTTCCAATTTCTCTTGTGGGTAGGGTAAATGCAATTAAGATGATATTTCTCTCACAATTTTTATATCTAGTACAGAATTTGCCTAAATCCTTTTTTAAAAAACTGGACTCTCTCCTAGTTCCCTTTGTCCGGATCTATAAAGCTCATAGAATTTCTAAACAACACCTATGTAAATCCAAAATACCGGGAGGGCTTGCTCTACCTAATTTTCTTTACTATTATTGGGCTGCAAACTTGAGGGCCTTAAATTCATGGATAGACTTTGCTCCAGTGGGGGAGAATTGGTTGACGTTGGAACAGGAGGAATGTCTCCCATATTCTATTACCTCAATACTGTTGTCACCTAAAGTATAGTTAGTTCATTTTACAATCATAACTCTGTTATTCATAATTCTGTTTGTATTTGGAAATTTCAAACTCGACCAAACGTCATTTTTGTTCTCTATTTCAGCTAACCAATCTTTTCGCCCATCAATGTTATATAATGCATTTGAGTTTTGGAAAAATGTAGGGTTACGAAAGGTAGAAGATTTATATATAAATGGAAAATTTGCTTCTTTTCAGCAGTTGTGTGAGAAATACAGTATTCCTTCTAGTCACTTCTTTAGGTACCTTCAAATAAGAGATTATGTGAAGTCTAACATTTCTAATTATGTCACAGCTACACCTATGTATCTGGATACAGTTCTAGAAAGATGTCTTAGCAAGGGTAGTACCATTTCCTTGCTCTACAAGGGTTTAGAACAGGCAAAAAATCAATCTATGGAAAGTATTAAATCTGCTTGGGAAGAAGAACTTGCAGTGGAAATTCCTTGTGAAATTTTGGAACAAAGTCTTGAACTGGTTCATAAATGTTCCATTAATGCAAGACACTGTCTCATTCAGTTTAAGGTGCTTCATAGACTTCATTATTCCAAGTGTAAATTAAATAAAATATTTCCAGTTGTGTCACTATTGTGTGACAAATGCCAATTTTTAGATGCTAACCTGTCTCATTCCTATGCCTTGTGTCCCAAATTACAGATTTTCTGGAACAAAATATTTCGGTTTTTTTCAGATACATGGAACATTTCTATTGTACCAGATCCTATATTAATTATATTTGGAGTTTCTGAAGAATTTGTCAAACTTACACGGATACAACAACAGTTTTTTTTTTTCATATGGGTTGATCTCCGCCAGAAAACTTATCCTCTTATTTTGGAAGAAAAAAGAAGTCCCAACTTTGAAGTTATGGCTGACAGAGCTGACAGGTACCCTACATCTTGAAAGAATTAGGTATACCCTAACAGATAGGATTTTGTTATTTGAAAAAATATTTTTTTACACACTTGTGATTAATGTTTACTATGCCTTCAGTACCTACTTTTACCACGGGATAGCACTTATGGGTTATTTTGTTGGGTGGGTGGGAAATGCATTTATTTGTTCTTGTTGCTCTTGTTAAGATTTATGTCTGTATTCAAAGAAAACGTATCTACATGTGAATGTTTATTAATATTTCAAACATTAAAAAAAAAAATATATAAAAAAGAATGGCATCCACATTTATTGTCAGAATCTAAAGGCTTCAACAAGCCACAGCAGCATCATGATTTCTTTTCACATCGAAAAATGATCTGATCTTCTCCAAGAATTATTTCTGATGGCCTGGTGGAAATATGCTGGAGTCTTCCATCTGGAAACAACACCATTGATGTCTTTCATGAACCAGTTGTGATTGCTAATTTAAGAGGAGATGTTTGCACATTTGAAACAATATTCAGTTTCCTTACTCAGGTATCAACAGCTGTCTTTGTGTTCCTAGACAGTGTTGAAGAAATGGAGCAAAGTATGTTTTCCTCTTTACAAAGAAATACGTCCAATATCTTTCTTGTAGTTAACTCTCAGAGGAATATGAACCAACATATAAAGTCATCCATTGATCCATTGCAGCAGTAGTTGATACTCTGCAACTGCAAAGAGATAACATCATTCTCAAAAGCCAAAAAGTAAATTTGGCTAAATTCTCAAATATGATCATTTCTGCTATTAAAAAATTCTAGATGAGGACAAAAAAACAACGTATGAAATAAATTCTATGAAGAGAATTGCTCAAGATTTGGGTCTTGGCATTGATGTAAATGAAAACAGAACCTGTGGATCAGCAGAAGAAACAGCAGAGGAAATCATGAAACGTATTGGTGTTCGCCGCATAGTGGAATATAAAAAGGCACGGTTGCCACTGCAAGGTGAAAACTGGAAAAGACTGGCTCAGATAGAAAAAGAGCAGTGCAGATTAAAACATTCAGGGGAACTGAGTTTAGAGGAATATAAAGTTCAACTTCAAAAAGAAAAAGATGAAATTCAGAAAAAACAAAGCCAGCACAAGATGACAGAAACAATGGACATCTTAATAAATGCATTGTCAGTATCTGATGACACTGAGCGAGCCTTTTTCCTTAAATGGCTGGGACTAAAGTTATGCGATCACGCAAACAGATGTCAGACCTAAGGCACAAATATATCGAATGTGAGCAAAAGAAAGACAGAGACGGTATAGCTTGATTATCTTGATATTTATCTTTGGCATGGCACACCTCCAATGGCACCAGTTAATACAGACTACAGTGTGGCAAAGTTTCTATAATGTGTTTAATTTTAAGGAAAAACTTCTGGAAATGCTTGAAGAAAGAATGAATAAAGAATCCTCTCAGATACCAGAGTTCCTGCAATAAATGAGTAGCTTGTGGACGACAGTGACGTTCGAGAACTTCATCTTTAGTTTTAGAAACACTCTTGTGGCCCATGCCTATGACAACCTTTGCAAAGAGTTTTCAGACTGCGAGTGGTCTTTCAGGAGAAATATTTTGTCTTTTCTTAGTACTGCAGAAGTTCAGATATCTAATGCTGAAATAATTCCCATTCATGAGGCTGTTGATGCACTTAAAAAAATCAGAGGAAAAGATTGTGCTTCAAATTAAAGAAATAACTCAGAAATTGAAAGACTACTACAAAAGGAAAGACTGCAATGTGCATTTGGTGGAAAGGTACAAAACTGATTTTTGCAGGAACATTAAATCTCTAGAGACTGAAGTGAAAGCTGATGTGAAAAAAAGATGTGATGCTGCTCTTAAGATGAGGAGAAACAAGGAAAAAGTAGAAGAGATACACAGTAAACAAGCTGCAATGATCGAAGCCCAAGTCCTGAAATTACTTCAAAATTACAAACATCGTAAAGACACTGTTTCAGTACACTATTCTGAAGGTACTCCTGGAAAAATCTAACCTCAGTGACTTTACAGCATATTTTTTGCATTATAAGAATTATGTCAAAGACTGGATATATAATCACATTGTTAAATGTTTTTCCAATTTTCTTTGGAAAAAATAAAAAAGAAGAAACTGAGTGGCATAATTAAAAATATCACTGAAGCAGTAGAAACTTGTAAGCTAAAAGTTGATGGAGCTCCATTGTCCAATGATGCAGAAAGTACAGCAATTTTGATCCACAATCTTTGCAAAGCTATGAGTGATGTCTTCTCAATATCCATGAGCACAGTCCTGTTTGCGATCCATTCACTAAAAGTCTCCATGAATTTATTAATGATCTGAAACAACAAATGGAAACGGAGATCTCAGAGTCAACTGATGCTATTGAAACACTAAAAATGTGTCAGTAAAACCGCAAGATGTGCTTTTCAAAAGGGTGTTTGGCTGTGGAGTGCAGTGTCCATTTTGCAAAACTCCATGTGAGGCAGGAGGAAAGGAACATCAGCTTCACTATGCAGCTGTACACAGGCCACAAGGACTTGGTATGTACAGAGATTTGGAGACTGATATCCTTTGTGAAGAGATTTGTACAATTAGTGTTCATTGGAACTGGACATTTCTAAATCACAAAACAAATTTCTAACCTCATCCCTACAAGGACTACCGGAAATACTAACCAGACTGACACATTGCACCTGACATGACTATAGAAGCCTGGGATTACTGGAAGTATGTGCTGGTGATATTCAATAAACAATTTGCTGAAATGATGCATTGCCAGCTGTGTATCCAGATGCATGGAAAGGAATCAACAAAGATCAAGCTTTAATTAGTGTGCAGCAGGTGTTTAATATTAAATAAAGGACAACAATTTATTCCCTCATAGTTTTTATTGCTCTGGTGAATCAGAAACTAGAGCTTTAGTCTAGTTTAAGAGATCATGGTCACGTTTCTTTAGGCGAGGCATAAATGCAGAGATCTCGTTGTTCTTTGAGAGAATGATGTTTTTTATTTATAATGAAAAAACAGGGAAATCAAACAAACTGAATAACTTTAAGACAAAAACAAACCAAAACACGAATCATGACACAATAACTCAAACTAAACATGACTGACCTTTACTATGTTAAATTAACAGATGCAAGACCCATAACAGAGCAAACACAAGCTATTTATAATGAAACTAACGTCACGTGACCGAGATGTAAACTGGGAAATGAAGTACAAACAAAACTTAAGAAAACTACAAACAAAAAAGTCTCAGGGCACTTTGGCGCCCTCTAGGGGTTATCCCTGACATAACCCCCCTCAAAGGGCGCAACTCCAGGGCGCCAAAGGTGGTCCAGGGCATCCCCCCCAAGGTCCAAAGTCTGGCCACCTTTCACAGAGGCTGACTCTTTTGTTCTCTGGGCAGGGTGGCAAGGCACGTGGGGCAGGCAAAGTTTCACTCTGCCTTTGAAACGGGACCAGAGTTAGAGCCCAGAGCCCGCACAGCGTAGCGCACGCTGGCGTACCGGAGCAGGGCGGGGTAGCTGGCATGATGCCCCGGTCGAAGCAGGGTGGCGGAGGCGGAGGAAGCTCGCCGTCATCGTTGATACACGGCGGCGGCGGCAGAGGAGGCTCACCGTCCTCGCTGATGCAGGGTGGCAGAGGCAGAGGAAGCTCACCGTCCTCGCTGATGCAGGGTGGCAGAGGCAGAGGAAGCTCGCCATCCTCTTCATTGTAGGGCGGCGAAGGCAGAAGAAGCTTGTTGTCCTCCTCGGTGCTGGGCCATAGAGGAAGCTCGCCGTCATCGTTGATACAGGGCGGCGGTGGAGGAAACTCACTGTCCTCAGCGGAGCAGCTCGGCGGCGGAGGAAGCGGAGGCAGCTCGCTGTCCTCCTCGCTGCATGACTGCGGTCGCGGAGGAAACTCTCTGTCCTCAGCGGTGCTGTGCAGCGGCGGCAGCTCGCTGTCCTCCTCGCTGCATGACGGCAGCAGCGGAGGAAGCTCGCTGTCCTCTGCGGCGCTGTGCAGTGGCGGCAGCTCGCTGTCCTCCTCGCTGCATGATAGCGGCGGCGGCTCGCTGTCCTCCTCAGCTCTGTGCAGCGGCGGCAGCTTGCTGTCCTCCTCGGCGCGGTTCAGCGGCTGCAGCTTGCCGTCATCGATGAAACAGCTATGTGGCAGGATATAGAGCTCATTATCTTCGCCGCAGCTGTGCGGCAGAAAAAGGAACTCGTCGTTGTCGTCGCTCCAGAGCTCATCCTCGTCGTCCTCACTTAACAGCAGATAAAAGAGCTCGCTATCGTCGTCGCTGAACGGCATGTATATGAGCTCGCTGTCGTCGTCGCTGACACAGGAGCTGGCAGGTCTGGACCTCCAGTTAGGCTGGCTGGCAGGTCTGGGCCTTCCGTGAATTAGCAGCCCTTGCTCCTGCAGGTTTTGAATGCGCACATCATTCCTTTCGGCGCACCGCCCAAAGTTGCTCCATCCAAGGTGGGAGGCTGCTCCTTGCTGCATGTCCCGTTCACACTCCGCTCTCAGCTGACGCTCGTTGTGGGGTGCCCCTTCACCCTGGTCACAGCCGAATCTAGACCTCCCGGTCTCTGCTTTCCGGTCGGTGCCATTTCTGAATGGCATGCGCCGTATCGCCAGCTGCCAGCCATCCCAGTTTCGCTGCTCATTCAGCATCTCCTGCTCTCCCTGCCAGATCTCCTTCTCCTTGCTGCACCTCGCCTCTTTCCACTACGCCGCTTGGTACTCCTCCTGCTCTCCGCGTCAGCTTCCCAAGCATCAAACATCAAAGCCCCCCCCAAAAAAATCTCCAGGGGAGGCTCCTCCACTACACTTCTAGTAAGGTCTTGCATTCCGTCTCTAACAGAACAAACACGAGCTATTTATAATGAAACTAATGACCAACTATGTGTGTGTGTGTGTGTGTGTGTGTGTGTGTGTGTGTGTGTGTGTGTGTGTGTGTGTGTGAACATCGTCGTCCACAGTACTGTAGGTCCCCTCCGCCTCCTCTTTCTTCTTAGGTAAAGTGTAGATTCCTTTGTTTTATTTTTACTTTATATTTTGTATTAATTATTTTTATATGAATATTTTTGGGTTGTGTAATGAATCATCAAAGTTTCTATTATTTCTTATGGGGAAATTCGCTTTAATATAGGAGTGCATTTGATTACAAGCACACTTCTGGAATGAATTATGCTCGCAATAGAAGGTTTAACTGTATGTGCAGCTAATTTAGCCAAATAAAGCACAATAAGCAACATAAGAGTCATGGCCATCAAAAGAACAACTGAAGATCATCAGGACAATCTAGCCACTTGGTGTTTTTCCTTATGTTCCTCATTGAAAGTCAGAATCATTCCTTTTTGATTTTCATATGCAGCTCTGGTTTTAATATGTAGTTACTGCACTAGTTGTAGTTTAAATTTTTTTTTTACCTAAAAACGCAATCTCTATCCTCCATAACTGAACTTTTTATTTTTTGCTAACAGAGGTACAGTATACAGTAGAAAAGCGCCTGGCTTTGCAGTTTGTTGGCAGTATGACAGCAGCCTCACGCTCGTGGTTAATCCTTTTTTTTTTAATCCAATTTCACCCTGGAATAGTTCTGGCAAATTATAGTCTGATTATGCTGTGAAGATTGATACTATGAAACATTTTCTGATTGATTAATCTTTTGATTAGAAAGTGAAGCCACCTCTTCCTGGCTTCCCTGAGGATGCTAGTAAAAGTGCGATACTGTGTTTCTGTGAAAAACTAAAAAAAGGAAAGGCAGTCAGCATTATGCATCATGTGACATTTCAGGGTGTTGTGAAATGGATCAATGCTTCATGGAATTCTGTGACGACTGACACCGTTCTGTCGTGATTCAGGCAGTCTGCACTATTTGGAATGGATGCTGATGGTTAATCTGTTGTTCAGCAGTGACATGGAGGATAAGGAGTGAATTTCTTTCTTTTTTTATTGCTTGTTATGCCCAGCCTTCAATAATTTAAACTTTACTACTTAACATTATCCAGTTTGTGATTATTTAAAAAGCAACTGGCTGCTTTGAAATAAATATAATCAATAAAATAAATTAGACTTACACACCAAAGCAACTTAAATGTTTTTTTTCGTTCAACAACATTTTTGATAATAGCGACTAATATTCCAGTGTGATAAATTGTTTAGAAAATACAGTATATTATGGACTAATATTTAAATAATTTATAAAAAAGTTATGTGTTCTGGTTTTCATTACATGTTTATTATTTTGGCCTGGGTCCACCCTGAATCTGATCCTCTTTACGTGTACTTCAGTAAAATTTCACTGAAGTAACAGTACTTTTACTTGAGTACAAAATTTTAGTACTCTTTCCACCTCTGCCCAATGGCCATCCATATCCTGCTTATAATTAGCCTTGCCTTCCAGTCGATTCAAGAAGATTGCAACACCTCCTGCATGTACTGTGAGAGAAAACCATGTCACCACTGCCCCATTGGGATTTACAAAAAACACTAACTCTAGGTTGCTCCTTACAAAAATAAATATTACTGTACCTTTTGTGTTATTCCTTAACTCTCTTACATTTAACGATAATGAAAGCAACTGACCATATAATTTAAGTGAGCTAATAAACCTTTTGCAGGATTAAAGCAAAACAATAGCCTTCAAGAAATAAAAGTATTTAAAACTGACCAATCAAAACTATAAAAAAAATATATAAGCCAAACCTTCTCAATTTAAATATAAATGAAAATCCCACCATTTTGCTCAGTAATGTGAAACATCCACATGTATATCATATTTTGTTTATCTGAGAATAAGTGAGAATAAACAAAAACATGACAAAAACGGGATCTATCCAGTGACGGAATTTCAAAGAGTGTCTGCCAAAAGTCCATTTAAATATAAATGTTGATCAATTGACTACATGATGACCATGCATAATAGCATAACCATCCCACAGATGGAGAAGAAGAGCACAGGCTTCACAAAAGTCTTCTCTAAAAATGTTTAAAAATGATCCTGTCTGTAACCTTTCTGTAACATGTCCACCTGCTTCTTTAAGGTAGCAATGTCCTCTGTTATTTCTCTCAAAGCTAGTGTGTTCCCGTCCACTGTTGTAATCTTCTGCACAGAAGAATGTTTTTTACCTTCTTTTCGTTCAGGGTTTTGAACGGAGTGTGATGTCTGTCTGTTTGTGATGTAGGAATCAAATTCCTCATCCTTGGCCATCCATCAGTGAAATTGCATTTCATTACTGTTGTACTTGTACAACCATGTATGTGACATAAAATTCTTGAATCTTGAATTTAATGTATTTACAGAGCTGTTTGACTGCGGCTAATGAATATCCATGGTTGTTGGTATTGTAGTTCCAGCCATAATCAATTCAAAAGAAACAAGAGAAACCAAGAGAAAGTTGAATTCAGTTAAAATTGTATCAAAACATAAAATAAACAAATAAAAAAGAAGGAAGAATTAAGTATGGTGTTAGGTGAAAATTCTAAAATTTGGACGGACATTAAAATGGCAACGTTAACATTTTAAGGAAACCAAATCGGAAAGCTTGCTCACTCTGTGCAAACTGTATTTAGTAGATTAAATCTACTCTGTGAGAGGTTTGACTCAGTTGTTGATTCTGGACTGTGTTATAGTTGTACTGTGCATCTAAAAAAAAAAATAATATCATGAAAAATAGAATATTATGAAAGTTAATTTTCTTTTGTATTTTAATAAAAATAAATTAACTCTCATAGTGTATATTCTAAATTCATTACATGTTTGTGATTGATTCATAAATATTTCAGTTCAAAGAGTCAAGATTTTTACATTTTAGTTTTGTTGCATGTAATTTTAATGAGTATGGCATGAAAATCAAAAATCCAATACTTCAAAATATCATGATATTTAAATTAAAAAAGGATTTACAATACAGAAATTCTGAGAAGTATGTTTGTTTATGCACTCAATATGCATTTTATGCACTTTAGCATGAATTACTTCATTAGCGTGACATGGCATAAAAGCCAGATTGCTTTGATTGCAGCTTGTCATGTTCTTGGGAGTATTGTCATGTTCCCCTTGGCAATATTCCATTTATACTTTATGAGGTTCAGGTCAGGGGTGTTGGCTGGCCAATCAAGCACAGTAATATCATCAGTAATCTCACTTGTTAGCAAACCAGTTAGTGCTAGTTTTGACACAATGTCAGCTCACTTGACTTTTGACTTGATAAAACATAGTGGACCAGAACCAGCAGATGCCATGGAACCCTAAATCATTAGAGACTGTGGAAACGTCACCCTGGACTTCAAACAACTTGGATTGTCTGCCTCTTCACATTTCCTCCTGACACTGGGACCTTAGGTTAGGGTTAGTTAGTTCCAAATGAAATGAAAAATATACTGAAAAGAGGAATTTGGACAACTGAGCAAAGGTCCAGTTCTTTTTCTCCTTAGCCAAGGTAAGATGCTTCTGACCTTGTCTCTGGTTCAGGAGTGACTTGGTACTAGGAATGCAAAATTATGTTCCGCATTCAATGTTATTTTTGCTTTGATGCTTTTCATTTCTCACAAATGTGTCAAGAAAATGGCTACATGTTTCTCCAGCACTGTTTCAAGTGTTTTACTGATCTTACTGTATTTCTTTCCAGTTCAATTTGATCTGATGCAACCACCCTCGGCCATACAGTGGTGTATAGTTTCCTTGCACAACATATACAGTAATAGAAGAATACTGTAGCTCTCTGCTTATCCATTTTCACATGCACATCAATTATGCAAGTTATCTAGATGTGAACACTGTCAGGAAATTCATGTGATGGTAACTTATTGTGTGACAGTGTTGACAAACACATCCAAAGTAGGTTTTATTTCACTGCTTAAAATACTTTTTACATTTTTTTCAACAAAACTAATCAGCTTTTGTTCGTTTCGAGTTTCTATTAATTTATTGTTTTGTTAAAAGCATTATTCATTATTTTAAAAAAGCACACACATACATGCTCATGCACACACTATAGACAATTTGGGAACACCAAAAATGTTACAAGTGGGAGCGTGTTCCAAAACAGGGTTTGATAACCTGGGCCTCACTGTTCAACAACATATATTAAGTCTTTAGAAATAATATACACTACTCACAATAAGTTAGGGATATTGTTAGTTACATGAGTGCTTTACCTATTTGCTCTGAATTTTAATGAAATAAGTAAAAGTTCCCTTTGGTATTACTAATAATGTATGAGAAGAAACACTATTTTCATTATTTTAATATTTATTACCCCAAAATTTAGACAATAACAAGGATAGCTCCAAATAACAAAAATTGACAGTGTCAGTCCAGCATTTACTGCAATGACAGCTTAACAGCAATCTCTCGTGCTCCTCACTAGCCTTATGGCGTTGTTCTGAGGCAATGCGTTCCTCTCTTCCACAAGTGCTACACGCAGTTCTGCCAGGTCACAGGGGTGGGGTACGGCCATCCAGTCTCTGCTTCAACTGGTCTCAGACGTACTCTATGGGGTTCAGGTCAGGGGACATTGATAGCCAAACCATATGAGGTACTCCAACTTCCTGAAGTCCTGGTCTTGTGCTAACGTTCACAGCGGTGTCTTGGTGTCAGTGGAGTCACCTGCAACGGTCGTCTGGCATTCAAGATAAAGTGGTGGAGTCGGTTGCGAATGGTTTGTCTGGAAACCCTGGTATCCTTACATCTCGTAAACGGGCCTACAGCTGTGTGGCAGTTGCCTAACGTTGTCTGAGTGCATATGTCCTTAGGTACTGGTCATCGTTGCGGTCTGTCACTCGTGGTGCTCCACTCCTGGGTCTTTCATGAACTCTGTCAGTAGTTCTTTGTCTTGATGCAAGTCTGCTGATGACACTTTGAGACACCAAGTTCTCGAGCATCTGACTGCCTGTCTTTTGGTATTGGCCCCAATATAAGACACACCTGTACACAATGAGACCATCACATGGAAAACACAAAATGAGGTGTGTGTATCACCCCAATACAATTGCCTCCCTATCCCAAAAATGTCTGAAGTGAAACAAACACTGTAAGTATGACATCCACCGAGTCTCTCACAATATCCCTAACTTGTGAGTAGTGTACATATTGTTTGTCACGGTTACTGCTTGCGGGACGAAGGAATGGCATTATAGCAGACGTGAGGTGATCAAAAAGGATTTTAATGAGAACAAGACAGGGAACCAAAAGAACAGAACATGAACTTTAAACATAGGACATACAAACTATAAACATGACAAACTAGATATTACAAAACAGACTGAGAGACAGACAAACCAGGAGAACATAGAACCAGGAGAACATAGAGAACTAGAATAACACACAGAACTAGACAAAGACAGAGCCAGAAGAACACAGAACAAACAGTAACCCTCGACGAACAGATGCAAGACAAAGACTGGTGAAACTCAAGAACATTTATAATCACACTAATTAGCAACCTCAGTTCAGGTGAGCGCCACATCACCTGACTGAGGTGCATTCTGGGGATTTGAGTCTTTCACAGAAAAGAACACAAAGAAAACAGAAAAAACAAAGGAAGTCTCTGGGTGCTTTGGCGCCCTCTAGGGGTGATCCCTGACAGTTTTTAAATTAAAAACATTTTTTTGTCATACAGTATGTCACATTTAATGAATGATTTTAATTAAACAGCTGAGTGGTTAAGGGTTAATGGTCTTGCTCAAGCATGGCGGAGCTTGGATTTGAGCTCACAACCAGAAGTAGAAAAAGAAAGATCCAATATTTAATATAAAATTTTTCATAAAATAAAACTTGTTCTAATAGTCTATGGTTTGTGAGCAATTTTTGTTTATGTTTACATTAGTGCAGCATTGTAGTGTAGAGGTTAGCACTGGGGCCTTGCACCTGCCTGGTCAAGAGTTTGAGTCTCACATTGGGTCTGTGTGCACGAAGTTAGCCCTGTGTTTGGTGAGTTTCCATCTGGTATCCTGATATCCTTCCACAGTCCAAAGTCAGCTAATTGGCATCTCCAAAATATGTATACTGTGTGAGTGTGTCCTGCAATGGATTGGTATCCCTTCCAGGTGCTCTGAGTCTGCATGGGATAGACTCCAGGCCTTTTAATTGTAAGCCAGTTAAAATTTTTATGTTACATGTAATCCTAATATTTCCATCACCCCCATGCTCATATTTTAATACCCTGGTAGGCCTGGTATGTCTTTCACAAAAATGTACTTTTACAATGCAACAACGGTGTGTTTATCAAAGGTGTAGAACTTGTTAGTGAGCTGTTAAATATTTAGAAGTTGTATTTAAAATAATTCTTTAATCTTTATGATGCTCACTCACTCTCCCACTCAATCTCTATAGCACCTTTTCTGTACAGGGTCGCAGGAAACGTGGAGCCAATCCTAGGGGACTTGGGGTACTAGGGGTATATACTCGCTCAAGCGCTATGGGCAACTTGGAAACGCCAGTTATGAGAAAGTTTGTGTAAACTTTACACAAACAGACCTGAAGGCAGGATTTGAACACTCTGTCTGGATGTGAGAGGTGCTCATCACAGTGCCATAAAAGTATATAATATACATTATACATAATGATCAAGTATAATTGTCTCATAGTTTGTGGTGGTATAGTTTAGAATAAATAGTGCATGGGTGGAACTGAACTGGTTCTTTTATGTACACAATGTTATTAACCCACACAGGAACAAATAAACATGTGGCTGATTTTTTTTTGTGTGGAAGAACTGTAACAGCCTTCATTCATACTGGTTGATATTATAAGCCTTTATGATATACAGTACAAGTGTACCTGAAAAAAATATTAACATTGATATATAGGTGCACCTCAAAAAACAGAATCCTGGGGAAAAGTTTATTTATTAATTTATTTAATTTTGTAATTAAATTTTAATAGTAAAACCTATATATTGAAAATTAATTACACATTAAAATATTTCACACCTTTTTGTTTTAATTTCGATGATCAAGCCAAAAAGGGACAATGTCAGATGTGTCTTACCTGGGCTATGAAGAAAAAGTCCTCTTTTTCAGTAAAATTTTGCAATTAATTTTGAAATCAAGGTCCCAGAGTCTGGAGGAACAGTGGAGAGACACAGAATTCAAGTTGCACCCAAGTCCAATGCAAAGTTCTTACAGTTGGTGATGACTTGGGGTGCTTTTCATTTCCGCGGTGTTGGTCCAAGGCACAAGTCAATGCAACTGTCTACCAGGGGATTTTAGAGGACTTCATGCTTCTGTCTGCTGACAACCTTTATGGAGATGCTGATTTCTTTTTCCTGCTTGGTTTCATGGTATCATGGTTTGCTGACCATGATATTTCTATCATTGACTGGTCAGCCAACTTGCCTAACCTGAACCCAATAGAGAATCTACAGTATGGGCTATTGTCAAGAGGAATATGAGACTTGATCCAATGATATAGATGGGCTGAAGGCTGCTATCAAAGCAGGCTGGTCTTCAATAATGTCTCACTACCACACTGATCCAGTCATTTGTGCTAATGGAGCCCCGATTGAATATTGAGCGCATAAATGAACATACTATACTTCCACCTGAATACAGTTTAGGCTGTGTCAGGATATGTCTATTGGCATATGTTCTTTTCTTGATCTGTTTTCTTACAGTACATACTGTTAATGTAAAAATTTTGATGTTACAGTAAATCATATGTTACAGTTATGTTTTATAATTACTTGGATACACATGTTAGTACTGTGCTGTAAAGATTACAACTATGTTTAACAGCTACATTCTAAAATCTAAATGTTTGCATTGTTCAGAAATATATTAAATTAATATTTATTCATGTAAAAAGTATATTCATGAACTGTATATCATTCATATCATAATTATATAAGTCTATCAGTCTAAATTGATACATGCTTTATTGCAAAGTGATTTAAAAGTATACTTTAATAAATAATATTTATAAAACTGTTATTAAATTAAGTTATACTTTTTTTCTGTTCTAAAGGGAATTAAAGGTAAAAGGAAATATGCTGGAACTCTTAATTATTACAAGATAAAATACAAACACATTAAAGGTTTAAAATGTAAGTTTAAAATATGGTTTATAAGAATTAACCCACAACAGGTCATGTGCTAATAGAAAATTAATTCCAGGGCACTGGAATTATTCTGAAAAAAATATAAAAAATCTGGCACTGACAATATTAATTAAAAGGTTTTATATGTTCTTATAGGACATTTGAATAACAATTTAAATAAATCAACAAGGTTAGTAAATTACAATATGTTCTATATAAATTCTCTAATATAAAAAAATAAAGATCTAACATTTAAAAAAGTAAGTCTGATGGCAGTCCTTGTTCAGTTAAACTGTATTTAGCAAATTCTGTTTGTTTGTGTTTTGCCTCAGTTGTTGATTGTACAGTGCATCTCAAAAAATAAATATCATGAAAAGTACAATATTGTGAACAAGTATTTGTATTTTAATAAAAAAATATAAAACTTTTACATTACACTGAATATAGAATAATTTGCTATTTCAAAAATCCAGTACCTCAAAATATTAGTATATTTCTATGAAAAAGGGATTTAAAAATGTCAACAAAAAAAAAAACTGTAAAAATACAGAAATTCCAAAAAGAATGTTTATTTATGCACTCAATATCTGGTCTGGGATCCTTGAAGAACATTATGTACATGAACTACTGCATCAAGGTGACATGGCATGAAAGCGATCAGCCTGTGGCACTGCTGCGGTATTAATGGAAGACCAGATTGCATTGATTGCAGCCATAAGCTTGTCTTTATTGTGGTCAGGGAATACCACTAGAGGGCGCCAAAGCACCCAGAGACACCATTTTGTTACAGTTTGTTTTCATTTGTAGTTTTTGGTGAACTGTATTCCCCAGAATGCACCTCGGTCAGGTGATGTGGCGCTCACCTGAACCGAGGTTGCTCATTAGTTTGGTTATAAATGTTCCTGAGTTCAGTTAAGTCTTGTCTTGCATCTGTTCTTTTTGGGTTACTGTTTCTTATGAAATGCTGTCTAGTTCTGTGTTTTCTCCTAGCTCTGTCTTCTCCTAGTTCTCTGTTCTCCTGGCTCTGTGTTCTCCTGACCTTTGTCTGTCTAGTGGCCTTTGTCTGTCTCTTAGTCTGTATGTAACCCCTAGTCTGTGTAACTCCTGGTTTAGTTTGTCATGTTTATAGTTTGTCTGTCCTATGTTTAAAGTTCATGTTCTGTTTTTTTGGTTCCCTGTTTTGTGTTCATTAAAGACTCTCACCTGCCATCACCTCTGCCACTATGCCTTTCCTTCATTCTTTCCTTCCCTCAAACAGCACCCGTAACAATTGTTGGGTTGGGTATTTCTTCTTGACAATACCCCATAGATGCTCTATGAGGTACACGTTGATGGCATGATGGCTTAGTTAGCTAGTTCATTTTTGTTAATTTATGTTGTTAAATTACAATGTTGTATGTAGCACCTTGGTCCTGAAGGAACATTGTTTCCTTTCACTGTGTACTACACTGTATATGTCTGAAGTGACAGTAAAAGCCTACTTGACTTGACTACTTGACTTGGTGCTATGGGAAGATTCCACCTTTGGATTTGGGAACCTTGTTAAACCCAACGTCAAATTTAGGTGTTATTTTCGACCATGGTCTTAAATTTGATAAACAGATCAGTACTGTGGATCAGACCAGCTTCTTTCAATTGACATATAACAAGATGGCGCCGGTGAGGTCGGCTGCCGTTACGACTGCTCCGACCTACTTTACCTTGTTTTCGCTTTTTAAGTTAACTTTCAATAACTTTAATCCAGCTAATTCGCCACCATTGAGTGCATTAAGTACGATAGAGCTACTCTTATTTCTATTGGTCTACAATGTACTCACAATTCGACGTTTTGACTCCGGATCCAAGCTGGCCGAGTGAGATCCTGAGGGAGAACAAAGGACGCGACGCGAAGCGGCGGCCCCGGGGGAAACGAGCCGGCGTCAGGAACAGGCTGAGAGCCCGTGCACACCGCACACTGCCTAGCATCCTGCTCGCCAACGTCCAGTCACTGGAGAACAAGCTCGATGACCTCAGGGCCAGGATAAAGTTCCAGAGAGACATTCGGGATTGCAATCTCCTCCGCTTCACCGAGACATGGCGGAACACAGCGGTGCCGGACCACGCCATCCAGCCGGCCGAGTTCTTCTTGGTTCACCGCATGGACAGGACACGGGACTCGGGGAAGACAAGGGGCGGCGGTGTGTGTTTAATGGTGAACAGCAGCTGGTGCAACAGCGCGAGCGTTGTTTCTCTCACACGCTCCTGCACACCCAACCTGGAACTATTGACTATCAAGTGTCGTCCTTTTTATCTTCCTCGGGAGTTTACATCGGTCATAATCAGCGCCGTTTATATTCCACCACAAGCGGACACGGACACTGCCTTATGCGAGCTGAATGAGGCTCTCACACAGCACCAAACACAGCACCGGGACGCAAAACTTTTATCAGCATATCACCTGCCCGACCAGGGGCGAAAGGACACTGGACCACTGTTACACATCAGTTAAGGACGGCTACAAGGCACAATCTCGTCCACCGTTTGGGAAATCTGACCATGCCACCATCTTCCTCATGCCAAAATATAAACAAAGGCTTAAACAGGAACTTCCGGTTCAGAGGGAGATCGCGTGCTAGACGGACCAAGCTTCAGGATGCACTCGATGACGCAGACTGGGACATGTTCCGAAACAGCTCTGATGACGTCAGCGTGTTTACGGAAGCGGTTGTGGGATTCATCGGGAAACTAGCGGATGATACCGTACAGAAAACGACCATCAGAATGTTTCCTAATCAGAAGCTGTGGGTGGATAAAACCATCCGCGACGCTCTGAGATCTTGCACCGCTGCCTACAATGCGGGACTTGCGTCGGGGGACATGGACCAGTACAAGGCTGCGTCATATAACGTCTGGAAGGCAGTGAAGGAGGCGAAGCAGCGCTACGGGAGGAAACTAGAGTCACAACTCCAACAGAGTGACTCTATGAGCCTGTGGCAGGGACTAAGAACAATAACGGATTATAAAGCACCAACATCCAGTATGACGAACGCGGACATGACTCTGGCAGATGAGCTGAACACCTTTTATGCTCGTTTCGAGGCTGCAGCTAAAGACGCTAGCGTTGCTAATGCTAGCGGTGCTAACGGCTGCAGACAGGAAGACACCCCCAGTACCGGAAACGCGTTTATCATCTCCGAGCATGATGTGAGGAGAGCCTTCAAGAGAGTAAACGCCAGGAAAGCAGCAGGACCAGACGGCATCTCAGGTACAGTCCTCAGAGCCTGCGCAGACCAGCTTGCACCTGTGTTCACAGAAATATTCAACATCTCCTTATCTCAGTCGGTGATCCCCACATGCTTCAAAGAGTCCATCATTGTTCCTGTTCCGAAGAAACCACATCCTGCTTCCCTCAATGACTATCGACCTGTAGCCCGCACATCAGTGGTGATGAAGTGCTTTGAATGGCTGGTCAGAGACTTCATCATCTCTTCACTACCAGACACACTGGATCCACTACAGTTTGCCTACCGGTCAAACCGCTCTATAGATGACGCCATCGCTCATCTACTCCATACTGCTCTCACTCATCTGGACACTAGAAGGGGGAATTATGTGTAAATGCTTTTCATCGACTACAGCTCAGCATTTAATACCATAATTCCCTCTACACTCACCACCACGCTGGAGCACCTGGGACTCAGCTCATCTTTGTGTCAGTGGATCTCCAATTTCCTAACTGGGAGACCACAGGCAGTAAGGATGGGCGGACATGTCTCAGCCTCCATCACTCTCAGCACTGGAGCCCCACAGGGTTGTGTTCTGAGCCCTCTACTGTACTCTTTGTACACACATGACTGCGTAGCCACTACCAACTCCACCACCATCAAGTTTGCTGATGACACCGTCGTGGTGGGCCTGATCACTGACGGGCTACCTGAAGGAGATTGGAAATCTGGAGAACTGGTGCCAGACGAACAACTTCCTTCTAAACGTCAGCAAGACAAAGGAGTTGATAGTGGACTTCAGCACAAAGCAGAAGAGGAACTACCAGACCCCCGTCATCAACAAGAGCCCAGTGGAGAGAGTGGACAGCTTCCGTTACCTTGGAGTTCACATCATGCAGGACCTGTCATGGTCCTGTCACACCGTGGTGAAGAAGGCCCGACAACGTCTCTACCACCTCAGACGCCTGAGAGACTTTAGACTGCCCTCCAAGGTGCTTAGGAACTTCTACTCTTGCACCATAGAGAGCATCCTGACGGGAAACATAACAACCTGGTTCGGGAACAGCACCATGCAGGACAGGCGAACTCTTCAGAGGGTGGTGCGATCAGCTGGGCGCATCATCCACACCGAGCTCCCTGACCTGCACTCGATCTACAGCAAGCGGTGCTGGACCAAGGCCAGGAAGATCATGAAGGACCTCAGCCACCCCAGCAATGGACTGTTCTCTCTGTTGAGGTCAGGAAAGCGCTTCTGCTCCCTGAAGGCCAACACAGAGAGACTGAGGAGGAGCTTCTTCCCGCAGGCGATACAGTCTTTTAATCAGTACACCACACAGTACTGATCCAGTTTGCACATCCACACATGCTTCTAAACGGTTTAGCTCCCACATACCTAACCTGTCTTCTGATACGGTACAATCCACCACGTTCCTTAAGATCAGAAAACTCCGGACTACTGGTAGTTCCCAGAATATCAAAATCTACAAAAGGAGGTAGGGCATTTTCATATTTAGCTCCAAAGCTTTGGAATAGCCTTCCTGACAGTGTTCGGGGCTCAGACACAGTTTCCCAATTTAAAAGTAGACTCAAGACGCATCTCTTCAATCTGGCATACACATAATTAATTT
>JAAGKR010003187.1:2663-76975 GCA_011419295.1 Clarias macrocephalus
CGACTGAACTATTCTGGGCAAGCTAAAAGTTGTAAAGAATTTCAGTGCTGGAAAGAGCCAACCTGCTTATTACCTAAGTGTGCGGCTTTCAGATACAGAGAAGAACATGCTTCTCTGTCCTTTTTGCTCAGTTGGCTTACAGTAGCTGTTCCCCTGTGAAATTTTTGTCACTTAGTCATCTGTCAGCATCTACACTTATGTAGGAGACTACGAGACTCAGAAGGTATTTTAGCCTTATTTCTATATGCTAGTCATAATGTGCAGAGAATTTATTATTCTCACACCGTGAAACACTTTCTAAGAATAAAAATTGTGCATAAATATGTACAGCCAGTATAACTACATGACCATTTTACACATTTCACTGCAAATCTATTCTAAATCAATCTAAATCACAGACTTTATTTAATGATTGGAATGTCTGATTGTCCTGTGAATTGAATAGCGATGCTTGACATTGACCCTGTGCACATCTTATAGTTGGTAGTGTCCACCTTCTTGGCACTCATTGCTGGCGCCGTTTTGTTTGGAGTGAAAGACAACCTAAGCGGCATACAGAACAGGTAAGTGAGGTCATGCTGACTGCAGTCACCCTCACTCACTACACTGGTGTCCTTAAGCATCAATGATTCCAAGGTGATCGAGCATCTAGGATTTTAAGAATAAAAATTTGACTGGATGCTTAAGAAGGACCTGTTGAATAAAATCTGTAACTACAACAGGGGCCCATCAGCTTTAATGTAATCAGTGATATTATATCTGCCTGTCTTTCTGAACGACAGAACTCTCTAACTTATTAATACAAAGAAAAAGTTAAAAAGAGAAAAGTGTGCAGAGGTGGGTAGAATAGGCAAAAAATTACTCAAGTAAGAGTAACTGTCCTCCAAAATAATGTTACTCAAGTAAAAGTAAAAAATAATCAACCAAAATATTACCCAAGTAAGAGTAAAGAAATATTCTGTGAAGAAACTACTCAAGTACTGAGTAACTGTTTCAATCGTAATGTGAAATGATAATAATTATGTAGTAGTGAAAGTGTGTGTGTGTGTGTGTGTGTGTGTGTGTGTGTGTGTGTGTGTGTGTGTGTGTGTGTGTGTGTGTGTGTGTGTGTGTGTGTGTGTGTGTGTGTGTGTGTGTGTGTTTGGGATGCATAAAAATGTACAACATGTGTGTTGGTGATTAATTCTGTACTGAAATATACTTATATATTCATAGGCTGGTAAAGTAACATTATATGTACAATTAAAATTAACATATAATCACAAAACATGAAAAAATCATCCTATACTCCCAGCAAGGTTGTACATTAAAAACCCTTAGGGGTCTGCAGGTGTTTTGGTTTTGTTACCCGGATCTTGTAGTCTAGAGTTTTTACTTCAAAACGATGTGATAATCATCTTGATCACTCATTCACAGGAAACAATATATTCATTCACATTTTCTAAGACACTTTTTGTTTAGAAAGGCCGTTTGTGAGGAGGCGCGAATGATCATGAATAATGCTCTACTTCACACCAGAGAAGACAAAGACCCGAATAATGATCTGCATAAATACCCCTTTCAGTCAGGTCTGTGACAGAGGGAAGCGCTACAAGAAAATAATTTGAGGACAAAAACATTTTTCTGTTTAGTTTATTTAGAATAAATCAAGATTCACTTGCAAGAGTCTCAGGAACAGTTCAAGATAAATAAAATGTGTAAAAACAGACATTCAGGGTAAAATGATGCAAACAAAAGCAGTGAATGATACAAAAACCCTACAAAAACATACATTCAAAACTGTTCCTTCAAACTGCAACGGGGACAGAACAAAATAAAAACTAAATAAAAAAATAGACATTCAGTGTAAAAAAGTGTCCTAAGATAAAAAATAAAAAAAGACTGAAACAGACATTCAAAGGTGCAAACTGGAACAGAGCAAGGTAAAAATGGGTTTATGGGTTATACAGTCACACACTCCTGTGCCACTCTTGAAAGCAGTTCCTGTTTAACTGAAGACAGGGGAACACGGAACACTGCATGCCTGGCATCTCCAAGGTGTTTTTGTCTCTTGCCATGGACTGCTTTGCAATGCACACACAACCTGCGACCAGCAGTGGCAGCATCGCTGGCGTCTGACGTCACCACAGCTACTGGAACTGGTACATGGTCAGTACCTGCCCGTTTTGGTTCTACTTCCTGTGAGACACCACAAAGCTCTTTGATAAGTGGGTCCATAAACTCTTCATGGGACAGGTTACCATATAGTTATACCTTATGCACAAATATATAGCTGGTGGCAGCAGTGTTTAAAAAGTGTAGAAAAATCTTCCATTTCATCAAACTCCCTGAATCTGACTCCTAAGGGTTTTTAACCGTAAGATCCCACTAGCAGCAGCATGGATTCATGGCCGTCCCGTAAACCTTTTGTCTGCACATGCACAAGTGAGCGTATGTAGGACGGATTCACAGGATCCGTCAGGATGAATTTACAGAACACCGGCTGAAGAACTGATTGGTCAAACGGAGTCATGTGATTATTGTTGCTGCATCTGATTGGTGAAACAGTCATGTGGTAAATCTACCAGCTGCATGTGTAGAATAAATGTTAGAAAAGTATCTAAAGATATAATTGAAGGAGAAAGTTCTGACCAATGTACAAGCAAAACCTTTCTTTTTATTCATATGGATACATCATAATGAGATCCACCAACTCTGGTTCTTGAACTTCAAGGATCATATCATTTGTCATTGATGTGTAATGTTTTGTTTTCAGATTAGGAGCTCTGTTCTTCATCACGAGCAATCATTGTTTCAGTTCGGTGTCAGCTGCTAATCTTTTCATCACTGAGAGAAAGCTCTTCATGTACGTTTGACGTTCATTACACTTCGACAGTTCTTCTGCACATGTATTGGCATGTTTCAGTTATCAGTTATCTAACTAGGACACAATTCTGCCATGTTCACTTTTCTTCCTTCAGACATGAATACACCAGCGGCTACTACAGAGTGTCAGTGTACTTCCTGTCTAAGATCCTGTCTGATGTAATCACTCTGCGCACGATTCCTGCTGGAGTTTTCATCTGTATATTTTACTTTATGATTGGTAAGATATGACTGAGTCGGTTAAATTTTTATGATGATTAAATTTTTATGTTGGACACTTTTTTAATGTTGAACCTATATACAGTACGTATATTGAATGTATATATATATTGTGTGTGTGTGTGTGTGTGTGTGTGTGTGTGTGTGTGTGTGTGTGTGTGTGTGTGTGTGTGTGTGTGTGTGTCTAGGATTTAAACACACACCAGCAGCATTCTTCACATTCATGTTCACTGTAATTCTAACGGCGTACACATCCACAGCTATGGCCCTGGCCATCTCTTCTGGTCAGTCTGTCGTAGCTATCGCAAATGTCTTAGTCAACATTACTCTTCTCCTTATGGTGGTAAGTTAAACATGCTAATCAGCAAAAAGGCAGGAGATGTAGCTTTTAGGTTAACAAAGTGTAATATTTAAAAGTGTATGTAGAATATATAGTTTTAATACAGACAGATGTGCAAAATATATTACTGAGTGAGCCAGACTACGCAAATTCCTAAGTTTACTTAACTGTCTATTAATGACACTAAATACAAGCCTATTGTAATTAATCAAGGAATAAGCTATCAATCTTGAAGAAAAAGCAAACATTCAGTAGTGTAAAAAAAAAAAAAAACACAGCCTTGTAGTTTTGACAGATGATACATGACATACATGTGTAAAATGCCCTAAATGCCCTAAATGCCCTTTGCCTCTAATGGTAACAATGTTGGAAAACAGGAATGACAGAATCAATAAAAGGTTTAAACACGAAATATACCAGAAACCACACACGAATTAACATGCTTATTAAAACTTTTAATCATCACTTCATTCACTAAGAGCTGTTCATAGAGATCAGTTGTCTAACTATAAGAAACTGGTTGTTTTAGATCTTCTCTGGTCTGCTGGTGAATCTGGACAGTGTCATGCCCTGGATCGCCTGGATTAAGTACCTGAGCATCCCTCATTATGGATTCACGGTAACAGTCACCCTCAGTAACATATGAAGAACACTACACCAACGCTACATATAGAAATTATCCCTAGCATTCAAATAAATGACAGTGATTATCTCCTTATACTGTATCTGCACCTGCCTAACTGTGGGATGTACAGTACTTGGCAGCAGTGGTGAACGCTGAAAAATGGAAGACTGTGGATCACATGGTTGAGTCAAAACATTTCCAAAATGCAGAGTGTTTCTGCATTTTGGAAATGTTTTGACTCAACCATGTTGAGTGTTCCCAGTTTGCAGTGGTTCGTACCTTCCCAAAGCCGTCCAGGGAAGGACAACCAATGAACTGCCAATAGGATCATGCAAGTCTAGGTTTGCTGAAGTGTGTGGAAATAAAACATAAGAGTTAATGTAGCACAAATTGCTGAAAATCGAATACAGCGATACTGTACCTCGGCATACAAAGCATTTTCAGTTTACCAAGCACTTTTTGGCATACGAGTGACCAAGCCAGTCATGCATATTTCCAGTTGCTTCTACATCTGGTTGTGAGCACGTCCAGGAGCTGTTCAAAATTGTTTGCATTAGTGGAAAGCCAAGCAAAGTGTGTTTACATTATCTTTTTTTTTTTGCCATTTTGTGCAAGATTTAGTGAAGACATACAGTAGCACCTTGGGTTCCAAGAATGTTAATAAGGACAGCAGCAAGAAGAAAAGGGAGCAACAGTTTCATTCTATTAAGCAGCTGGTGCCAAGAGGAATCATACAGTACATTAAGGTTAATAGAGGTTTAATGTCTATTTAGTTCATTATTTCATTTATATGTATTTAAATTTTTTTTAATAGTTTTTATCTAAAAATATATGATTATAGTGTTGGAAATTGCCAATATTGGTAATATTTTGGTGGCTGGAATGGATTATTCGCATTTACATGCGTTTCGCAATGCTTAAGAACCTCATCTTTGAAACGGATTAAATTTGTATGCTGAGGTACTGCTGTAAATCAAAATATGGTCATTTTCTAAAAAAAATTAATTAGCAAGAAATGAAGTGAATCAGATTAATATATACTTGACATAAGCTTAAAAACAGCCTTTACATTTGCTTTGTGTCAACTTCTATGTTATGGGGATATAATTTGGGTTTTGTCTGTTAAGCACAACCTCATTTTATGTATGAGATGTTTTAAACATATTCGATATTCACAAGCTTCAGAATGTTGAAAGCTGCAGTCTGATTGGCTGTTCTCACTTGCATTTTCAAACACTACATTTCCCTTTAACTATTTATTATATGCATAGCCATGAGACTTTTTAAAATGACATAAAAGTGATGAATATTATCCTAAATAAAATAAGCTGTAATTTACCTTCTACTAGATGGTTTATTCACTTATTTATTTATGTATTTATTATATAATTGTAGTAAAGAATGCACAACTGGGTAGTCACCAAAAATGTCATTCAAACTATCTCTTTCTGTAATAACTTGGCACATACTGTGTCATGTCTTCTGACAAAATGTACCAGCCTCTCTAGTAAAGTGACATTTGCAAAGACAAAAATTTGATGAAAAACAGAAATGTTGGACCTGCTCATTAAGACATGAAGCATGATGTTGGTGGTGTGTTTCAACAGGCTTTGGAGATCAATGAGTTTGTAGGACTGACATTTTGTGGGAATCTCACTGATGGACTAATATCCAACACTACTGAAGGAATCATGTTCGTAAACTACACACAGCACCCCACAAACACAGCACACAGTAATTAATGTCAGTTTCCATTAGACTGAGTCATATTATAGCCTTTAAAATATGAATGTGGCACCAAATTGTATCAAATCAAATTACTATTCGGCTGGTCCTGGACTTTTGTCATTCACACTGGCAAGGAAAAGTATGTTAACCTTTTGGAACCTTATGGTTTTCTGCAGCAATTCGTCATTAAATGTGATCTGATCTTCATGTAAATGGAGAGCATTAACAAATATACTGTAATTGACCATTCATGTCTTTATTGAACACACACCTTAAATATTTAAAATGGTAGTGGGAAAAGTAAGTGAACCCTAGGAATTAATAACTGGTTGACCCTTCCTTGGCAGCAATAACCTCAACCAGGTGCTTCCTGTGGCTGTGGATCCGACCTGTACATCATTCAGTCTGAATTTTAGCCCATTCTTCCTGGCAGAACCGCTTTAGCTCTGTCATATTCTTTGGGTGTCTTATGTGTATGGCTCTGTATTTACGTCATTCCATATCATCTCTATTGGGTTGAGGTCTGGGCTCTGACTTGGCCACTCCAAAAGCTGAACTCTCAAATATGCTCTGGTGTTTGTGTCATCACCCAACTACAAAGGTTCAGCTGACATGCAAACACACTCATATTATCCTGAAGAATTTTTGATACATTTGGGAATGCATCTTCTTCTCTATGGATCCAAGCTGGTTAGGCCCGGATGCAGCAATGCAGACCCGAATCATGAAGTTTCCTCAACCATACTATATGGCTGGGATGATGTTTTCATAATGATATGCAGTGACTTTTTTACGTGAGAAGTAGTACTGTGTGTTCTTTTTTTAAATAGCACAAAACATTTTGCCATGGTACGCGTTCTCAAACATCAGGCCTGTCCTCATTAGACACTCTGCTTGTTCAATGTTTTACATACTGTAGACTCATGAACACAGATGTTAGCCAGTTTCATTGATGCCTTCAGTTCTTTGGACGTCACTCTGGGTTGTTTCTTTACCTCACTGAGTCTTTGTTGTGCCCTTCGGGTCATTTTTTATCAATCAAAGTAGCTTTAGTCCACACCTCCAAACTCATTTTCTTAACAAGACTCCTGACTCCTCTTAGCTTTTTTATAGGCCATTAACTCAAGGAATTCCAAACATTTTACACTGGCACTATATGTTTTTTTTTTATAGTTGTTCTCAATAAAGAAAAATCTGAATTCTTTTGTGCTATTATTTTAGAGACCTTTTTTTTTCAATACTCGTGACTGAGGCCATGTCCATAAGTAGCCAGGTGTTTTGTAGTTATTTTCTGTCCACATGACCTACATTTTAAAAATATCTTTGTCCATATGAAAACGCAAAATGCCCTGTTAAGTGCCTTCAGGAGCGTCCCTAATCCACAGGGGGCCAATCAGAGACCTAGACAAAACATTACCGGTTGCACTTTGTAGAAGTCCGACCAGTCTTGTCCAAAACCGCTGTCACTGTCTGTGGTGTCTGAGTCCTCAGAGTTTTATACAGTATGTAGCAGCAGTGAGCTTTGTAGTGCATTCAGGCACCTTTGTTCATTAACATAACGTGTGAGTAACCGTGTTTATGTACACACACCTAAAAAGTCCAGTAAGCAACATTAACACAGTCACTAATTTACTGTTCGTAAGTCGATTATTGGACAAAATATCCTCATAAACAAAGCTGACGTCAAATCAAGGAGACTAGCACACAGATATTGGCCACATTGGCATACAAGGTGATGTTACAACAAGCCAAAATCTCCGTTTCCCCTCTCCACACACCACCACTGAAAAAGGAGTTTTGGAAAATCTTCACTTTGGACAGAGTTTTTCAAAAGCTCAGTTTTCAACGTCCAAAACTGCGTATGCATGTGGACGAAAAGCAAAAACCTCAGAGAAAAATCTCCGTTTTTAAAAATACCCAGCTATGTGTGGACATGGCCTTTGATGAAGAGCAGATCACATTTAATGACAAATTGATCTGATCTGACAGAAAACCATGAAATTCGAAAGGGTTCACATACTTTTATGCACTAGCAGAGCACAATATTAAAACTCCTACTGTACATCCCAGGATAAGTAATTTTAATCATATTAACACCTTTATCACGTTTTAGTAATAATATCTACGAATATGTGCTTTTTTCTCTTCTCTGAATACAACTTTACCTCCATGTATGATTTACGGCTACAACTGTGTAAAACTGATTAAACTTAAATGCAGTTCATTTTAAAATACATTTCAGTTCCCTATTTTTCTCTTAATGTGAAATCATAATGGCATGCAAAAGTTTATGTTTTAATGTTACCCAAAGGGATACTGTCTATGTGCTGCATTTCATGCTTTTCCCTAGATGTGATTTTCAGTCTGGCATGATTTATTTCTATATTTGAGCTTAAGTCTAATCAATTTGAAATGTTTTTTGTATTTTATTTAAACAAAAAGTTTACACTGATTCAATGTTATATACTGTACACATGAAAACAATGTAATAGAAAATTATAATGAAGATTAAAATCACTTTGTGCTCACAGCTGCACGGGGGAGGAATATCTTCAGGCCCAAGGAATCGATTACTCTACATGGGGATTATGGCAGAATCACATAGCCCTGATAATTATGACTATCATATTTCTCATCATCACCTACATCAAGCTCAGGTTCATGCGCAAGTTCTCCTGAATATTATTTTAACCAGTATTTCCTCGTTGTTGTGATTTTTTTTTGTTTGTTTGTTTTATTTTGAAGATTTCAGGGTGTGTAACTACAACAGTGCAATTGCATAATAATAACAATAATAATAATAATAATAATAATAATAATAATTATTATTATTATTATTATTATTATTATGTTGCCATGCATTAATGTAGTGATACTGAAACACAAATCCCATGTAATTAGATGCAGAGCACAGTATTATGAACAGTATGGAACTCTGCTAAATGGATATGCACTTATACAAAATATGAAAGAGACCAATTATCTTATACAAATCTGACATTGATGGAGTCAGCAAAAGTTAATTAACTTAAAAGGAAACACAATGTTTATCTCCTCATTAACCACGAAAATGGACATAAAAATTTTATGTAATGTGCTCTGACTGTTGTTCAGTACTATAACACATTTGGAAAAGTTTAATCGTCTCTTTAGTTATCTAAATAATCTATAATTGTTGGTTAGGTGTATGTTGTTAAACCTATTTATTTCCAGTGTTAATCATTTCGGAGATATTGCGGAGATACTGTAAATATATTATATAACACATTAAAAATGGTTCAGATTTTATGAGTAACTCATTTATCTCTATAAGAAGCACCTAAATATTTATTTAAAATGAGGAAGTAGCCAGAGCCTTAGTGTGAAAGTGTCTTTGTGTTTGTGAAGTGTTTATTACATTTATTACAATTACATTTAGGCATTTAGCAGATGATAAAAAAAAATAGCAACTTAAAAAGGATATTATTAAAATGGGTTACTGGGTTACTAACCAAAAACCATCAAAACAAACTCTTTTGGGAAGGTTTTAATTTTTTGTTTCTTTTGTTTTTTTGGGGGGGGGGGGGGGGGGGATGGGAATGAGAAATTAACCCAAATATTCAAGACTCAATGACTGTACTTAATGCTTTTGACTGTAATTGCTCGAACAGATTTAAGGCTTAAAAATACCATGAACAATTTTGTACCAGTATCAGCGATTCCATCAATAGTTGGTAAACTAAACAAGGGGGACTTTGTATTAACTAAAATACATGTTATAACTCTTATATCACTGCACTTTGAACCAACATATCTGTTATCACCCAAAAATGAGCCTGGTTCCTCTCATGGTTTCTTCCTCATGAAGTATCATGGATTTTTTTTTCTTGTCTTTGTTACCTGCATCTTTCTCAATAGGAATAAACTGATTAAGCTATAATTTGTGATTTTATTACATTTTTTTTACATTTATATCCAAAATGTATATTTCTATAAAGCTGTTTTGGACATTGTAAAAAGCACTATACAAATAAAATGGAATTGAATTGAATAAATTTTCTGTGTTTCTAAGTGAAATTTTGCTGTATGTAGTATTCATACAGTGGTTCAAAGCTCTGCATCACCGATTATATAGTCAGTTTCATTGCGTGGGAGGTGTGTTGCATGGGAGACAATAAGACAACATTCTCCGTAACTCATGAACTTTATTTGCACTAATTTAAACTCTTTAAATCCATGTCTATAACCAACAAGAATGGCCCATACCAGTAGCATGCACACTCACATGTCTCCCATCTCCAGTGATCTGACAGGTGTGTACATCTTGTTCATCTTGATGTTAATAGTTGGATGAAAATTCATTTTTGATTTGAGATGGGTAGATTTGAGAGGGAAAAATGCTACTCAGGCCTGCTTTTGTCACTGATAAGTTGGAACATTTGTATTTTTATATATATTTAAATGCATATAAATTACTAGTGAAATCTGTGCAATTAGTGTTTACTGTAAATACAGTATGTATATGAGACAATAACATTTTTTTATAATATATAATGTATTTTATAATAATATAATTAAACTAATGAAACTCTGTGTTTTTAACTTGGCTATGAACATTCAGTTTTTGTCCATATCTCTGATGTTATCTACTGAACTCTTTGTCCTTTTTAATGAACAATGATGTTTGCAGTTTACATTCGGCTCATATTAACATATTTTTTTAATATACTGTAAAAAAAAAAAAAAACATTAGTGTTAAGGCGTTGCCTCATATTTGATCTTATTTTTATGCCTAATTTGTACTTGTTCATTTATATAAATGGGGTCTGAGATTTTGTACGTAATTATATTCTTAGTTTTAGTGTCACTTTAGCTATGAAATATTTTTAATATTTGTTACTTAATAATATAAAATACATTCTGAATGCTGGATGATTTATGTTCTAAATCACACTGGAAATGTTAGCATGCTCTATGTTTCATGTAGACAAAGAGTGATAAAATAGCCTTTTGTTAAAATATGAAATTATGCCATTAAACATTAAGTAAAGCATATTTATAAATTTCATATTTAATTAGATGTAAATAATATTATTGTCTTTAAATAATATTTTCAATGTAATTATTTTTCTTAATTTTACTGACAATGATTACTTGTATATTTGTATTGTTTAATACAATAAATGCATTTACATAATAATAATAATAATAATAATAATAATAATAATAATAATAATAATAATAATAATACAATTATTATAAATAATTAAAATTAAATATAAAATAAAATGGATAGTGTGCCCTAACTTTTCCATTTTCCTTTTTTTTTTTTTTTTAAGTGCCATGTTTTTGTGTTTTTATTTATGGCCTTGTGTTTTTATTTTGATGGTTACTATGTTACTTTTAACATTTAACCAGAACAGCATAAAAAGTACACATTATCGATGTGTGTATAAGTTAACTGTTTTGGATTATAATCATTTACATGAAGAAAAAGTCGAATATGGTTAAAGCATTTGTGTGTGCCAATGCCTTGCTACACTATATGTGATGGCACATTACATCAGTCGTCCTCTATCTTTTGCCCTGAGCTCTGTATTACTATTTGTGTAAAGCTGCTTTGTGACAATGACAATTGTTAAAAGCACTATACAAGTAAAATTGAATTGAATTGAATTGAATTGAACGTCTTGGTCACTGCCTATACAATTATGGTTTGTGTAAAGGTCTATCACTGTAAAATAAGCATTCAATAGTGGCTTAAACTTCTCTTGACCAAATTTAATTTACTGACATGTTAGATTTAAAAAAATATGGCAGTTTTTTAGAATAGGATTTATTCATTTTATTCTCCAAATAGAGTCCCTTACTTGTAAACTGATGCAATTAATAATTGATCAGAAGTTCCAATATAATAATAATAATAATAATAATATTTATTTATATTTATTTATTATTATTATTATAAATAAGTTTTAGGGCATTTATTTTTATTTAGATTAATACTTTATAACATCTCTAAACTATATTTAGATGTAATTTCTTTGTTTTTAAATAATTTTGAATAATAAATAAATAAATAAATAAATCATCTATCTCCAACATTTTTGTGATAGATAGGAAACTTTGGCTACTCTGTTAAGTTTCAAATAATAATAATAATAATAATAATAATAATAATAATAATAATAATAATAATAAACTAGCGCATTAACTTGTTTGTTTGGAGACTCTGTGTTCTGGAAAAGATTGGAGATATGAACACTTTGACATTTTCAATGTTTCTGATGTTATCTACTTGACTGATTTGTTTAATGTGGAATGTTATTTCCTCCCCCTGCAGGCTATCTCTACATAAGTGCTTCTTTTCAGTGTCGTACCCACCGAAGGTATGTTTATGCAGCCTGCAGGACTGAGCTGGGACTAAATCAAGTGTTCAAAATCATAGCAAGAAACACTGACGAAAGGTGAGCTTGATTTATTCTCCTCATTTATTATTATAAACAAAAAAAAAAACACTTTACATTTTCTTGGAAATTTATATCTCTCTTTATTTCTATTATGTATTGCCTATGGTTTGTTTGTTTACGTTTTTTTTTACTTTACACTGAAAACTGGTACATACACTAAAGTATTTTTGTTTATTTATGTGTTTGTTTATTACTATAATGAGATCTAATAGACAGTAGCCTGTTTCACTGATTATTTTAATAGAATGAAATCAATCTACTCATCAATTTTAAAAAAGTGCCCGGTGGAAACCCACCAAGCACGCGGAGAACATGCAAAAACTCCACACAGACCCTGAGTTGGAAATCAAACCCAGACCCTGGAGATTCAAGGTGACAGTGATAACCACTACACCACCGTGTACATGCACAGAAACTTAACGAGAATAACCCAAATAAAATTCAAGTTTTATTTTTCACAATCACAGCTATTCATAGTACACCATAGTCTAAAATGTTTGTATGACAGTCCATAGAATAAAAGTACAAATTAAATTGAAAATGGAATTAAGATTTTGCACTAAAACAAATACAGTACAATTTTAAAAATGGTGAAATTTGCAATAAAATAAAATCACACTGAATATTAAGTTTACAAAATAAAATAGAATGTAATGCAATATATATTTTTAGTATTCTATATTTATGCTAGGCCAACTTTAACAGTTTTATTCTTTGCTTTAAAGGGCATTAACCAAGAGGTTTGATCTGGGAAATGTGGAACATTGAATTGATATGACCAGGGGTAATAGGAGTCTTTCGGTAAAGATGTGGATGATGTTGGTGATAGTGAAAGGACCAATAAATCTCGGGGGATAGCTTGCAGTCTAGATTAGGATATCTTGGGTGAAAAGCATGATTCTTTGGCCAACATAATAGTAACTCTTAGAGACATTTTGGCAGCATGGATTTGCATCAGTTATTTAAAGGGGCTGTCTGGCTGTGTCAAGAAGAGGAGGGTGCTTTTGTTCTGTGTCTTTGCTTGTTCCAAGAATTGCTAGATCCATAAGCCACTAAAGGTCAGATGCAGAGTCTGATAAGCCATACCAAAATGCTTCACACATGTGACTAATCTACCCTGTGCAAAAATCAATGAAGTCATTAAGAGCATAAACAGTATAAATGACTGAGAGTGAATAAGCACCTGAATGGGATGTGTGGATAGAAATTATTGATAACTTCTGATGAGCATGTAAGATATGTCAGTGTACACATACAGCTGATTACTCCAAGGTTGCATGGACTGACCGAAGGATAGATCATAGAATTGTCCAGAAAGATTATAAAATACTGACAGGGGTGGGGATAACCTGGGATTAACAACAGCAGTTTAGTTTTGCAGTGGTATGAAAACCTATTGTAGAATATGATACAACAGTAAAGGACTAAGAAATAAGTATAGTAGGACACTACCGGACAGTCTGCAGTTATCTATTTTTCTTGTGTATTGTAATTGTTTTTCTGTGTGAACCACACCACAAGGTTCCCTAATAATTACAATCAGTTAGTAAAGTTATAGTAAAATAAAACAATTGTGAGATTGATAAATTAATTTAAGTATTTTACTCTTGTCATTATAAAGCTGTACTTCCCCCCTCTTTGAATATACAAACTTATTTCAAAACCTTCAATATACAAAATTTCTAATGAATATATAAAAAAAATCAACCTACCATGGAGCCAACATGCAGAAGACTGACACCTCTCAACAAGGATATAGGTGCCCGGGGAAGGCACTAATGCAATCACAATAAACTGCATCATTTTCCCATTGAAATACAATATATATGATTATTTTAGATATTATAGTCATTAATATTATTATCTCAAACTATTGCACCTGTTTGAGGAACCCGGTCTCTGTTGTTGTGCTTAATTATTATATCTATTGATCAATACATTTATTGTATATCTATGCAGAGAGAAAGCCTCATGAGATGGACAATCAAAAGAATCATGTTACCATTCATATGGTTGACATGCACCAGAATGGGACGTCTGAACCAAAAGTAATCAGCAAAGATCCAATCACATGGCAGCACGGAGCTACTGTGAGCTTCCACAACATCCAGTATACTGCAACGTTGAAGAGTAGGTGCTGTAAGAAGAACAACATCACTAAGAACATCTTGATGGACCTCAAGTGAGTCTATAATCTTGTACTCAGTATCTCAATTAGACTGGGTGTTCTGTGTGACCGAGCATTCATTATGTTACACACAATGGTGTTCTGTTATTCCACACTGTAATCAAGTATGAAAAATTCATGTGTGCTGCCCTCATGTTCTGGTTGGGTAACATGAAATGCATGACTTATGACAGGCTATGTGTGACTCTTTATCCACATCAGTTCAATATCTGAATTGGTGTTCCTCCATAATCCCACAGGTGGTGCGCTTTAAACCTTTTAAAAGATGAACATAGTCATTTTCTGAAAAAAGAAAAGATTTTTTTGTTTATGAAATAATTTTCCAGTCATACTATTCAAATGAAACTTCAAATTTGATATTTTGTCACTAGGGCAAATAAATGTATATTATATTATTAAATGAATATCTGTTTCTTCACAGCGGGATTATGAAACCTGGTTTAAATGCCATTTTAGGCCCTACTGGATGTGGCAAATCTTCGTAAGTACCAATCTGAATTTGCTTTTAAGTTTAGCCGAGATAAGATACTAAGTCTGCGAGATTTATTTATTTTAAATACATATAAACATCTTTGGCTATTAAGATGTTAAGGGTAAATGTATACTTGACCATTTTTCTTCCAAAAACAGTGTTTATGTAATTTTATTTTTCCCTACAAGTTTATCAAGTTACAAAAATTGCAATTATAAAAGGTAAAATGTAGGCACTAATGCATAGTGCTTATCAAAAAATACACTGCCTGGCCAAAAAAGTTTCTTTTTTTTTAAGTATTGTATGGATTTTAACTCAATTTCAGTCATATAAAATTTCCTTTGATATGTTCCTTTAGGCGTTTTCTTTGTTTGATGTAGGCCAATAACATGCCCTCTTCTGAAACAGCAATTTCTTTTTGCCAAGGCATTGTACTTATCTGAACATCTTTTAGCATTTGTTTTTTGAGCTATTGGTAGAACATCTTGAAATACACCACTTTGTCTTCCTTCAATAAATTACATAATTATTTTATTTGTTTTAGACTATATACACCTACTTCTGGGTATACAAAATGTTTTTTTTATTTGATATGTACTGTAGGGGCTGATCATTCCTGTTGGCTCTTAGATGTTCAATATCCAGAGTTCGTGGGAATTGTAGAAACTTTTTGCTGTATCTGATTAAAACACTGGAAACCACAGTCCTTTGCTTTCTTTTATTACTTTAAGTTACTGAATACTTAATTTTTTAACGATTCACATGATGCAAATCCCAAGATGTAAATAGGCAGATGTTAGGATGAACAGGAATAACAGAATGAAATGAACAGGATAAACAAGTTGGTCTTTAGTCACTATAAACTATACAGAGAAGAAATCTTCTCATACAATAATCAACAAACATTATAAATATAAAAATATATTGAACCCAGTCCAAATAAATCAAATAAACAAATATAAGCCATAAAATTAACAAACCAAATTTACTTAACGCATTTTTAGAACTGGATTCAAACCACCCACACCTCACCAATACAAAAAAGGCCAAACAAAGGAAACGAGGTCTATTTATAGACCTTGACCCCTGGGGGTACGGGTAATGTAGTGCATCATATGTAGTTTACTAGGGATTGTGAGAAATGTACAATAAAATTAAAGGGAAATTAGTAAATTCACAACAGCCACCCTCAAATACAGTCATGTATTTGCTATTCATCAATTTTAGATAATGGAATTAACTTGGCAACTGGACGTACATAAGTTTTTCCTTTAATGGTAATTTCAGCTGCTCTGACACGTCCATCCTGACTAGGTAAAAGGCGTACTACTCTACCAATCAACCATGATGCTCTAGAGAGTTGAGAATCAATAACTAAAACGACAGCAGATTCATTTAAATTAGGGTTCTCTCTATTCCGTTTTTGCCGGAGTTGCTGACTGAGTAGATAATTTCGAATAAAGGATGCCCAAAACAGGTCTACTAGGACTTGGCTATGATGCCAAGATCTACGGCCTAGGATCTTAGTGTCTGCATAAATCACCTGAGGTAAAGAGGAATCTTGCCACCCCATAAGGAGGAGAGGTCTGAAATGTTAGAAGAGGCATAACCAAGTGGTTTTGAATTCAACACTCCTTCATCCTCTGTCAAAACGGCCTGTAAAACTTCCTCTGATACAGTTTGGTTGCCAGGTACCACTCGCAGTGCTGTTTTAACTGAATGAATCTCTCTTTCTCATAAGCCCCCAAAGTGAGGAGCTTGTGGAGGGTTGAACTTGAACTAAATCTGGTGATTCATCAGTTCATCTTGTAATTCAGTACTAAGATTCTGGAAAGCTTCCTTCAATTCTCTTGCAGCTCCACGAAAATTACTTCCTTGATCACAAAGAATCTCATATGGCTGACCTCTCCTGGCTATAAAACGGCGTAGAGCCATTAGAAAGCTGTCCACATCTAAACTAGTTAGCAAATCAAGGTGCAGACATCGGGTAGTCTGACACTTGAACAGAATGCCCCATCTCTTCTCTGTTCTATGGCCAGCTTTGACATAGAGTGGACCAAAACAATCCATTCCAGTGGACCAAAAGGGTGGTTTGAACAATCGGAGTTTGGAGAGTGGAAGATCTGACATTTGAGGGAAAGATGGCTTAGCTCTCCACTTCCTGCATTCCAAACAAGACCACTAATGTTTTTTACAGCTTGTCTTCCTCTAAGTATCCAATAATTGTGCCAGAGTTCTGAGAAAACTCTCTCTGGACCAGGATGGAAAAGTTTCTCATCACAATCTTTGATAATTAGACTGGATAATGGATGTGTTGGGTCAAGAACGACCGGAAAAGTTTAGAAAAGTTAGAAATCTGTGCGCCTGTTAGAGTAGCGCAAAGGCGAAGGATGGATATTTGCCTTTTTGGAGCAAATCAAGATCTTGCCATCAGGAAAGTAGTACAGTATGTACCACACCTTTGTCAGTTTCCATTCGCAAATAAGCTACTGACCCATGTGTGCTTCCTGAGGCATCACAAAAAATGTGCAACTCCCTAGATGCAATTTGCTCTGAAATGGAAGTCAAATAATAGCGAGGAAGCTGTATTAAAGACAGGTCAGGGAGTTCACTTTCCCAAGCCTTCCAGGCCTGTTGAATAGGACTTGGCATGAGGGGGTCATCCCAACCCCGAGACTTCATCCAGCATTGTTGTACAATGACCTTAGCTTGTGTTGTGAAGGGAATAATATAACCTAATGGGTCATATTGACTAGCGAGGACTTTATAGATGTTGCGCATAGCTGTTGCTTTACACTCCACGATTCCTCGTCCTTCTGAGTCAGAAGGACAGTGCCAGCTCAGACCCAAAACTCCTTCCTTGAGGTCCAAGCGATCTTGACTGATCCATAGTTCTGAACTCTCAGACCTAGCTTCAGGAGGGAGATGTCGGACAACATCAGGCTGGTTACTTGCCCATTGTCTGATTTCAAACCCCCCACTCATCAGTAAAGAGTGCATACCATCAAGGTGGCTCCGAGCTGCTTGTACATTGTGGAAACTCTCTCAACAGTTGTCTACATAGAATGACTGAAGTACGGAATTCACTTTATCTTCATATCCTTCTTGATGGTCATAGACATGCCTTTGTAAAGCATATGTTGCACAACATGGGCTACATACTGTGCCAAAAGGCAAAACTTGCCATTCATAGACATCAGGTGGATTTGACCTCTGCATATTGCGTCACAGGAACTGTAGAAGCTGATGATCCTCTGGCAGTAGCCTAACTTGATGAAACATATATTTTATGTCACCACTCATTGCCACTGGATACTGACGAAATCAGAGTAAAACCCCAAGTAAGGAAGGGCCCAGTTGTGGACCAGGAAGAAGTTGTTTGTTCAATGATATACCTTTACATTGATAGGAACAATTGAAAACAATTCGTGGTTTCCCCATTATGCTCCACTAGATGATGAGGGATATACCAGGATTCACTATCTGAATCATTAGGTTCCAGTTTAGAAATAAAACCAGACTCCTTTAACTTCTCAATTTCTTTGTCATAAATAGCAGCAGATTCGTAACTGTACAGCGGAAGCAGCACGCAATAGGGGAGTAGCATATCTTTGTATGCCACTGACCTCAACTCTTTGAGTCTTGGAGGCTAATAAGTCTATAGCTTCCTGGTCCTGTTTGGACCTAGTAATAACTTTCTCATTTCTGAAAGGAGGAGTATCTAATTGCTATAACTTTTCTACATCATGGCTCAGATCCTCTAATGGACTAGTCATGGTAAGAAGACACTGCATCTCATAATTCCTAGAAATGGGTATTGGGCCTTGCAGTACCCATTCCAATCTAGTCTGAATGGCACCCGGAGATTCAGGAGGACCGTAGTAAACCTTATCAATTGGGTTTATCAGGTGTGGATAGTCTGCACCGATAAGGATAAGTGGTTGAACGTTAGCAAATTTTGGAAGTGGCAGACCTTGAAGATGTCTAAAACGTCTCTAGCAGCAGAAAAGGCATTTGAAATAGTATACTTCCTTTCTGGGTTGGCAATTGAAGATACCTGAAAATTGACAGAAGAGCCTTTAAGCGCGATAGTATCTTGACGTACAGTCCGAACGATTAGGGACTCTGCTATTCTTTTTAGTCCTAAATAATCAGATGCTTGTGACAACAACATGGAACATTCTGACCCATCATCTAGGATTGCATAAGTTTGCAACGATTGACCTTTATGATGGAGAAGTATTTCAACAACTTTCAAAAGCACCTTACCAGAACCTCCAAGTCGACTAAGGTAGAATGTACCATTATCCTGTTCACAACAGTTAACCCCATGAAGGATACTGAGATGTCGTCCTTTACACTGTGGGCAAGGTTTTTTCAGATCGCAGTCAGCAGCCAGATGGTTAAGCCCCTATCTCCAACATCTTTTGTTCTCTCTAATCCATGCATCCTTTCTGGTGTCTTCTAGAGCTTTAAAGGAAGGACAAAGGCCAATAAAATGCTCTCTACTGGAACAATATGCATATGAGTACCTGGAGCTCCGCTCTCCATCTCTAAAATTTTGAGGTAATTTATTTGTGGTTCTTGATGCAACAGAATTGCTGTTCACGCCATACAAAACTGTTCGAGTGGTAGACTCGATCTTTGACTGAGGTTTACTCTGAGATGATTTGGGGAAATCAGTAACTTGATCAGCCATCGCTTGACATTCTGCCTCTTCTCGGAGCTAGACAGAAAAGTTAATCAAGTTGTAACTTTGACCATGTAGAACAGTATGGACATAACGGGCAAAGTTGGTTACAAGTTCTGTGGGCAGTTTACTAAGTAGTTGTTGTACATGAGACGCACAGGTTAATTCAGATTGAAATTGATCTACTACATAATAATGAAGAGGGGGGAGGCAGAGAATTAGGCCTACTCAATGGAAGCAGTGAAGGAGCAGCTAATGAATGACCTTGCTTACATGTAGACTTCTGTTCAGCATTCTTAATACATGCACACCATTACTGAACAATAGGTGGATTAGCAAGGTCATTTTCATCATCAGAAACGTCATCAAAAGACGCTGATAAATCGGAATGGTCAGAAGAAACTGTTAACTGTAACATTCTAGACATTATCTCACCAAGCTTATACTTAAGTCCAAGTATTTCTTGTTTAACATCCATGTTGAGCAAGTCAAGTTGGGATTGATCGCTATGAGCAGATGAGCAAGGAACAGATCTTATGGGACATGAATTTCTATTGATGATGATGCTCACTTATGGCAAGTGTTGATGAAGGTGGGGAAGGAGCATGTTCTCGTACCATACAGTCTGCAAAACGGGCAGGAGGTCTTCTAGTTCTTACACTACGCCGGACTGCAGGTCTTGCATGATAATCCATTCCACCAAATTTCTACATCCGGCTCGAAGGACCATTTGTTGGCTCTTAGATGTTTAATATCCAGAGTTCGTGGGAATTGTAGAAACTTTGTGGTGTGTCTGATTAAAACACTGGAAACCACAGTCCTTTCTTTTATTAATTTAAGTTACTGAATACTTAATTTTTAAACGATTCACATGAAGCTCAAGGAATCACATGATGCAAATCACAAGATGTAAATAGGCAGATGTTAGGATGAACAGGAATAACAGGATGAAATGAACAGGATAAACAAGTTGTGCAGGATGATGGTCTTTAGTCACTATAAACAATACAGAGAAGTAATCAAACTCATACAATAATCAACAAACATTATCAATAAAAAATATATTGAACCCAGTCCACATAAATCAAATAAACAAATATAAGCCATACAATTAACAAACCAAACTTACTTAACGCATCTTTAGAATTGGACTCAAAAGGACCTCACCAATACAAAAAAGGCCAAACAAAGTAAACGAGGTCTATTTATAGACCTTGACCCATGGGGGTATGGGTAATGTAGTGCATCATATGTAATTTACTAGGGATTGTGGGAAATGTAGTACAATAAAATTAAAGGGCAAATGATTAAATTCACAACAATTCCTCTCATACCATTTTTAGGTTTTTAGATGTGCTTGCAGCAAGGAAGGACCCCTCAGGTCTCTCTGGTGAAGTCCTGATTGATGGAGCTCCACAGCCATCTAACTTTAAATGCCTCTCTGGTTATGTTGTACAGGTACAAACAAAATCTCTTATCTTTACTCTCTATTCTTACTCTTTATTCTTTTCTCTTCTTTTCTTTTCTCTTATTTTCTTCTCTTTTCAAAACTTTTTCTCTTTTCTTTTTCTCTTCTACTGGAGAGACATAGACCCACTCTCATAAAATGTGTCGATCTAATGTGTGCATACCAAAGGTTTAAGCAGGAGGGCATCACAACACAATGGCATCACTCAGCAACCATAGTTTCCCATGGATCTGCCTGCCTGGATATATGAAATGTAACTGCTCACAGATCTGCCTGCATGGATATCCAGTCTCTCTCCAAGGACAACTCCTGACATTCCCATGCCTGCTGCATGGTTTTTGATGAATCCCTGATAAACTCTGGGTAGCATAAATGTCAAGCTGAGAACCAAGAGCATTCCTCAGGACCATATCATTTCCAGTCCACTAAATACTGGGTTGTTACTCAGTGGCACAATGAGCTAAGAACTGTGCATTCACAGTGAATGCCGGGAATGCATTAATAATGAGAGGTGGAGGTGGGATCAGTAGCATTGGATCCATTAGGATACTACACAGGAATAGATTTATTTGTGGTACATGAAAGGTGAGATTAATCCTCATGGAACGTGGAAGTGCCAAAAGATATGTGGCAGCATTAATGTTCCAAAGGACCTTAAACTGGCCTGTGCACCATAACGCTTGCTTCCAGGACCCCAACCTCAGCCAAAGATGCTCGGTAGCTAACAATACACATTACCCAGGGTGTAAATACTGGCACCCAAAGGGTTACAAATCCAACAAGAAGTGCTATAAGGTGTTGTAAGAATACTCCATCGACATTAGATGTTTAGCCCAGGAGAAGGGCTTAAAGGATGCCAGACACCTGATAGCTCCAGGCCTTGGTTAACTCTTTCAGTCTGCAAGTTAGACTCCTAAGAATAGGATGGCTGTAGCCCCTAAGGGGCGGTAAAAGGATTTCCAGAAACAGCTGGCAAACTGTGGTCCCTGGTCCAAAACTAGGTCTTCTAACAGGCCATGAACTTGGACCACAGAATTTGTGCTCTCTCATTGGCTTTGGTAAGGTAATACACTTACAGTAGAACCTTGGATTACGAGCATAATTTGTTCCGGAAGTGTGCTCGTGTTCCAAAACACTCGTAAATCAAATCATCATCTTCCCCTAAGAAATAATGAGAACTATTTGTTCCACAGCCCCAAAAAATAAATACATAAAAATGATTAATACAATCTATAAAATGAAAATAAACCAAATTAATCTGCACTTTACTTTAAAAAAAGTACAAATAAATCCTGACAGATGTGTTTCCGTTGGTGCGCGCAGGTGGGTGTGTGTGTGTGTGTGTGTGTGTGTGTGTGTGTGTGTGTGTGTGGGTGTGGGTGTGGGTGTGTGTGGAATTAGCCCCTTTCCTCGCCTCGTTTTACACAGTAACACTCCTCCTCCCTCTCCCCACCTCGCTTTTTAAGTTTCACAACAAACACACGCACACACACACACAACGGAGACACCATTTTAATAACAGGGAAAAAAGAAATCTCTCTAAGACTGGCGTGAGCGCATACTAACGGAATCACTTTTTAAGTTTGTAATCCTCCTGTGCAAACTGAGAGAGTGAATTTCTCCATGGAGCCAGAAGGAAAAACGTGTGGCACAGCAACAATGGGGGAAAGAACAGCAAGATGAAATTATGCCTATTGCAATGTGGTGAGCTGAACTTCTGTCCTGAGAGAAGCAGGATGGGGAGGGAATAGACATCAAAATCCGGTCAAGACACTTTAATGATGAGGCATTGCTTGAATCTTACATGACCTCCACTTTCTCTTCTGGCCTGGACATTACCTGTGAGCCAACCCACCAGCCTGTGGCTTGGGATGTGCTAGAAAGGCACTGTCAGTGGTCAGCTGCACAGACCTGGCCGACACAAAAAACAGGTGATTAGTAGTGGATAATGGAAGGTGTTACGTGGTGCGGTATGGAGAGCCGCACCACGCGATGTTTTTTATTGATAAGAGCCCTTATACTGGGCTATAGAGACGGAGAACGAAATAGGAGTATGTGAGAGTGCTTGTGATACGCACGGGAATACCTTCCCATTTGGAGATAGCGTGGGATTATTCATTAAGAAACGTAAAAGGAAATAAATGGAAACTGTAAACACAAAAAATAATCAGAGCTCCGCTGTCTCCACGAGAACGGACGGGGCTCTGGAAAATAAAACAAAACTTTTATCCTCTCGGGGCCTTCGCCCTTACCGAGGTTTTATGGGAGAGAGAGGGGTTTGTGTTTTATGCACAACTGAGCGTGCACGTTGAACTGATGCGTGCCACTCTCTCTTTCACTTTCTCTCTCTCGCTTTCGCCGGCGTCTTGAACAGACAAAGGCTGGGGCTTTGCCTCTGTCTCTGAACAGCACACTATATGTCTGTCCGTCTGTCTGTCTATCTTTTAGTTTCTTTCTTTCTCTTTCTTTCTTTCTTTGTCTTTGGCCCTGATACCTTACCAGTGCTACCTAAATGATCGCACAAAGTGCACCGGTATCAGGACCCTTAAATAAGCATGCCGTCAGGTGAGGCTCATTCAGGCTGATTGCTGGGTATATAAATGGCCGCGCCTTTGCCTGCTCAGAACTCTGAGTGGTAGCAACCTGCGGAACTGCCCGGTCTGAACAGTTTATGCGCGGCTCTGCCCCTCGCGCAACCCGCATCATTACAGGAAGGCACAGAAAAGTGGTCAACCTTCTGACCAGTCAGATTTGTGGAATTCAACAGCACTATTGTATAATGGAAAATACTACAGAAATTAAGCTACTTTCTACATATTTAAGGTACATTTACTTGCTAAGATATTTTTGCAGTACTTTGAGAATAATCGTTACTGTAGGTGTTTTTCGATATTTCTCTGAATAGGATGACGTCGTGATGGGCACTCTGACCGTGAGGGAGAATCTGTGCTTCTCAGCTGCACTTCGTCTTTCATCCTCCATAAAACAGAAAGAAAAGGAGGCCAGAGTTAATCGTCTCATTTCAGAGTTAGGCCTCAGTAAAGTGGCAGACAGGAAGGTACTTACTGTACACACACACGTTTGCACTCACACATTCTGTATGATAAGAAAATTACTTTAAACATGCGGTTAAGACTGAACCTTATTTTAGTAAAATAAATGTAATATCTTATCACTCTTTATTACAAAGACTGATTTACTATAAAATGGCAAATTAATAATACAGCTGGCAATATCATTCTATTGGTCATTCAGGTGGGCACTCAGCTGATTCGTGGCATCTCTGGAGGTGAACGAAAGAGGACCAGCATTGGCATGGAGATGATCATTGACCCCACTGTACTGTTCCTGGATGAACCCACCACAGGCCTGGATGCCAGCACCGCCAACTCTGTTTTACTGCTGCTCAAACAGTCAGTGGCAATCCTGATTTTTCTTTATTGCGAAGGGAAAAAAAACCTATCTGCCTCAAATACAGGACTGCTTTAGAGTAAATTACATACACTATTAAAAGTACATACACTATTTTCTAACTCACTCACTCATCATCTATACCTGTTAATCCTGTATTCAGGGTCACGGGGTGCCTGGAGCCCATCCCAGGAGACTTAGGGCACAAGGCGAGGTACACCTTGGACAGGGTGCCAATCCATCACTTTGGACACATATACATACACTCACACACTCATTCACACACTACGGACAATTTGGGTATGCTACTTAACCTAACCTACCTAACCTTTGGACTGTGGGAGAAAACCGGAGTACCCGGAGGAAACCCACTAAACACGGGGAGAACATGCAAACTCCATGCACACAGAGACGGGACTTGAACCTGGCCAGTAATCGAACCCAGACCCTGGAGGTGCAAGGCGACAGTGCTAACCACTACACCACCGTGTCACCAAACACTATTAACATACTATTAAATATTTTTTATTATTTCCTTTTTTATTTTGTGATTCATTTATTAGTGTTTAATACCACAGCTCTATTGAATTCAGAAATCTGATTGGGAACAATGTGACTCTTTTTCCATAACTGTTGCTCTGACTTTTTATGACATTTTATTTAAATCTATTCACTCTAGTATATTATCATTTCTACAATAATAACATACACTGATGAGGCCATACATTATGCTCACCTAAAGTAATGATTTTATATGTAAGTATATAGTTGTGTAACTGGTTTGGACCATACTTACTTACCATACGGACTTTCAAATTCCATCATCACCAAAGTGTTACCTTGTTTTTGTGTTTGTTATGTTTTCTTGTTTCAGAATGGCCAATAATGGATGCAACATTATCATATCCATCCACCAGCCGCGCTACTCCATCTACCAGCTCTTTGACAACCTCACACTGCTGGTCAGTGGCAAACAAGTCTACCATGGACCAGCTGATGATGCACTAGACTACTTTGCCGAGATTGGTAAACACACACCTGCAAAACACGTGGATTAAATAAACCAATAAGGGGTTACTGAATTAGCTTTAGCAAAGGGTACAGTATTATAACTATTTGACAGCCTGGGAAAACCAGTCATGTGGTAAATTTTATAATTGTCTACCATGTACAGTCCTGAAAATGCCAAGCACAATTTAAATATGAGTAAATGGCACTTAGAGTTGTGTTCATAAATTTAAATTCCTTCATCATGAACATGAAAGTCATAGTAATGTAGTTTTTTTCCCCCCCTGGGGCAGAATCTTTATACTACATGTTTAATAGAGGACAACCCCAAGAATTCGGTGCACAAGTTTGAGTCTATTTTGGTCATAGGATCACAACTTATACTGAACATATAGCACACCAAATTTAATAAATATTTTTAATGAATATTTTTACAATAGTATAATATAAAAAATTGTTTTGGCATTTTTCAAATCAATTTACAGTAATATACTGTACCTTAGGGTAAAAATTCACATATATATCTTCTATTCTAGTGTGATATGTGGTGAAGAAGTGCAAATGTATAACCAAGAAATTTGTTTTAGTTAAGATGAAATCCACTTTGTTGAGGTTACCCAACTGTTTACTAATAACGACTTAGTTACAAAAGTATTTATGGCAACTTCAATCCTAAAACTTGAAACCAGATGGCACTTACCGAGGTTTGCTGTGAGCCCTGCCCCCGTTAGCACATTCAGAACTTTCTTCACGTGATGGACGTGGTCTGCCCGGGTTCTATTGGATGACCATGTCATCTAGACACACTGAAGGGCACAGAGGATGTAGAACAATATCCATCGGGCTCTGGAACATCACTGGGGCCCCAGGAAGGTCGAATTAAATTCAAATGTTTTGCTTCAATTGTTGGTTATGAGATTCTTCACATTTTTTGCAAATATTATTGCATTTTTAGGCATTTTATTCATATGTGGCACATACAGTAAGCATTGTTAATATGCTTTCCCAGTATATGTCTAGTTTTACTCAATTTTACATTGATGGTGAAAGCTGTGGAGTAAATTTTTTATTTGCATAAGGTATACCTGAACTTTTTAGCACCCAAATTTACGATATTTGCTTTTGATGTGGTGTTCCAGGTTATAAATGTGAAGCCCATAACAACCCGGCAGATTTCTTCCTGGATGTCATTAATGGGGACTCCATAGCTGCAACTCAGGCCAGACTGCTGACTGCAGAAGGTATTCTTTTACACTGCATGGGTGCTTTGACAGAAGTATGCAATGGCAGAAAACTGCACTATTTGTTTATGGCTATGGCACCAATATTGATGAGTTGATGAATTACATGCAAAACCCATGACATTTTATCATAGTCAAATTTGCCTGTGCTCTACCTCCAATTTCAAATTCTTTATTGCTTAATGGCAGAACACAGACAAGATGAAGAGCAAAAAGAGAATTAAGTAGGGCCTTTATCGAATCATGTGTCATGAAAAGAGAGATGGAAGCAGACATAAATCCCTGGTGCGGTGTGTCTTCAGCCTAGGGTGGCTTTTCTTTGGGGGAACAGTGGTATGGCCTCAGGTTAAGGGAAGAGAGCTCTTCTTGGGCCTGTGTGTAATTTGCTGTAATATTGTCTCGGACAACAAGAGTGATGGGGATGAATAAACTGAGACAAGGTTTGAAATAATTCACTTGTCATGTAATGTCATGAATATATTAGTCTCACTCTCATGTATTAACACTTTCTGTATATAAATTTTATACAATATTAAAATCTTTTGAGATTCAACACATTCCAACTTCCTGGGAGCTAAAGGAGGGTAAAGAGAGGTTATACAGCCTTATGCATCATGTTAGAAGCTGGACATTATTTTGGACACTTTCAGCACCTTGTGGGTGACGAGTGCAGCCTAGTTTGTGCAACATCATTATTCTTAACAGCTATACACTGATCAAATGGCTTCCCATGACCCTGTTCCCGGTTCACTAGTTTTCCTTCCTTGCACGACGTCCTGACCAATACAGACTGGAAACATCCCACCAGTGCTGTAATTTTAGTGTTTCTCTGATTCAGGTGTCTGGCCATCAGATTTTGGCATTTGTCAAAATTCTTATACTTGCCCATTTTTTTCCACTTCCAACACATCAACTTAAGAGGCAAAATGTTCACTTGCTGGCTAATATATCCCACCCACTTGATGCCACTGTAATGAGATATTGTAACTGTAGCTACTGTGACAAGGGCAAATAGTGATGGGTGATGTGATGGCTCAGAGCAACTCCAAAACTGCAGCTCTTGCAGGATGTTCCTCATGTGCAGTGATCATGGCCTAACCAAAGTGATCGGAGAAAAACCGGAGACATGGGTGGCCAAGGCCCATTGATGCATTTGGAGAGTGACGGCTCGCCCATGTTGTCCGATCCAATAGAAGAGCTACTGTAGGTCAAGTTGTTGAAAAGGGTAATGCTGGCTTCAATAGAAAGGCGTCAGAACGCAGCCCTACTCAGAATTAGGAATGAAGGAATAGGAATAGTGGAATTTTATTTTAATATTTAAATGACCAGGACCAATGACAATCAGGTGAGAACTCTGGATATTACATATTTCCTAAAAAAATTAAATAAAATAAAAAACATAAGCGTACGATAGGCACATCTTGATTTCATGTCTAGACATTTTTGAATGACTGTGACTCTCTTAACATGTCAGACTAAATGAATGACCCTATTATCAAACATGACTTCTTGCACTACTGCATGATACTACTGTGCTATAGATCTAGAGTTTGAAGAGTCTGGAGACACAAAGCAGGGCATTGAAATGCGTCTGGTTGAGAAATACAGAAAAAGCAAATATGCCCAGGAAACCAAGGCTGAACTAGAATATATCATGAGAGGCAAAGCGTACAGCACCAAACCCAAGTTGCGCACCATCACCTACAACACTGGCTTCTTCCACCAGCTACACTGGGTCATCAAGAGATCATTCCGGAGCTTGGTTCTAAACCTTCAGACCTCCATTATACAGGTTTGGGCATTACTGGGATTATATATCTGGCTAATTGCTAAAAGTATGCTTATTAAGTTGTGCACAAAGAGTTATATTCAGAGTTGTAAATGTAATTCCAAAAGCTGCATCAATATTTAAAATTACAGAAATGTAGTATGGGTAATGTTAGGGCACAAGATGGAGGAAACCCTGGATAGGAGGCAATTGATAAATACATACAGTATATAGTACATAACTACATAAAATAACTACATATGGTATTTCTCCCCAACCTATTTTGCAAATGCTGTATCACGTTTGGCATGGCTGATTTTTCTGTGAGTCAAATGATAAGTCTTGATGTTGACTCTGTGCACACCCTACAGTTTGCAACAACCATCTATGTGGCCCTCATTGTTGGCATCATTTTCTTTGCTGTTAAAAACAACCAGAGCGGCTTACAGAACAGGTGAGTGAGGTCATGCTGACACCTGCAATCGTCCTCCTTTACTACACTGGCCTGATTAGACTGTAATATTGCAAAAATGTGTTAATGAAAAGAAATGGCAACTATTGGTAGTATGTATATATGAACAGTTAGGCTGCAAAATGAAGTATATCAGGATGCTCATGAAAAAGGAGCATAAACAAAGTGTTACAAACTGCTAAATGTTATTTTGTGAATATATATATAAAAAGCACATATGGTGTTTTACAAGACCCATTGATGCATTTGGAGAATGACGGCTCAGGCAATTGGTCATATTCGTGTGAATTCTGTGTGAAAAGCACCTTTTTTGCTACTATTTATGATGTTGATGAAGCTTGTGAAGAATTCAGCCATAATGAAATAACATGTCCAATAAATTTGCATAAGCCAGCAATATGCATATTTGCTTTCAGATTCGGAGCTCTGTTCTTCCTTACAAACAGTCAGTGTTTTAATACACTGACAACTGTTCAGCTTTTTATCACTGGGAGGAAGCTCTTCATGTATGTGTAACATTCACTACACCTTTCATTTCTGTTCCTGTGGTTGCACGTTTCAGTTATCAGTTATCTAACCAAGATACAGTCCTGCCATTTTTCCACTCCTTCTTTCAGACACGAATACATCAGCGGCTACTACAGAGTGTCCGTGTACTTCCTGTCCAAGATCCTGTCTGACATGTTCACTCTGCACATGATTCCTGCTGTAGTCCTTACATGTATTGTCTACTTTATGATTGGTAAGAAATAAAGCTCATGTATGATAGTGTTAGATTTTTTTTTTTAGCCATTTAAATGCACAACCCATATTGTTGTCTTTCTTACAATAATATGTAACACTGTGTGTGTGTTTAGGATTCAAGGACACACCAGCAGCATTCTTCCTCTTCATGTTCACGCTGATTCTTGTGACATGCACAGCCACATCTATGACCATGGCCATCTCCATTGATCATGCTTTTGTGGAAACTGCAACTGTCTTAACTAACCTGGTTATTGTCTTTATGATTGTAAGTTAAAAAATGTTGAACCAGCACAAATGCAGGAATTATCATTTAAGTTAAATTTTTTAAAAAATGGGGCTTTAAAAAGACTGAGTGGTAGTAGTAGCTTAATGTGGGAAAAATCCACAAAAATTTTTTTTTTTTTTAAAGGTGTAACGGTGTACATTTATTTTTAAGTTTTAATAGAGGCACATGATCCGTTTTATGGACAAAACATATTACTGAGAAAGTCTAATCTACGTTTTTACTTTTTATTCAATTGCAAAAGAACAACTTTTTTTATTCTTTCAGTTTGCATGTTTTTTTTATTATTCATACCTTCCTTCAGTACAAGCTTTTCATAGAGATCAGTTGTCTAACTGTAAGAAACTGTTTATTGTAGATCTTCTCTGGTCTGCTGGTGAATCTGGACAGTGTCATGCCCTGGTTCGCCTGGCTTAAGTACCTGAGCATCCCTCATTACGGATTCACGGTAACAGTCACTGCTTTAGGAACATTACAATAGAAATCAGTGCTTCATCACTAGCTAACTTTTGACAAATTAGGAATAAACGATGGTGTTTAGTTAAAGTTACCTAACGTTATGCCACATTTCTTGGTTCCTTGAAGATTTACTAATTAAAAATCTAATTTACATTAATGGCACTAATTTACCATTAAGTAGAGTTTGTGTCATTTAAAGCAGATATATTTTTCTTTTGTAAATAATTCTTGTACTTTTACTTTCATACTTTACATATGAGGGGGTGGGTATCAAATAGTTTCAAGATTCGCGTGCCACAGATCTGGTCGATGCCACCGTATGTCCTCTCTCAGATGCCTTAAACCCTGGCAGTAGAATTTGCTAATTGATGATCTGGCTCCTGAGGATGAATTCTCAATGCACAATGCCACGAATGTCGCAAAAGACGCACTTGGCCGAGCTGCAGACCTCCCTCACCTTTATCGGTCATGGAAATGATACAGTAGGCTCTTCCATTATGAAGACTGTTGCTACAGTACGTCTCATGCACCAAAGTTTTGTCACTACTAATGATCCTCGACACGAAGGATGATCATCCATGGTACAGACTTTGACGCAATGTTCCTGCTGCTCCTCGATCATCTGCCTGGGGATGTACCTAGCAGCAACATGGCGCGTGTTCAAATCACACGTGAGGATTGCCTGGACTGTTCCATATGACACGCCAACAACAGCAGCGTTGTGGATTATTCTTCGACAATCATCATGAACAAGTTGCTGAATGGTTTCAACATTTGGGGGGTTGAGCTCACTGAAGGTCTTCCTGATCTTTCATTGCTTCCAGTGATGTTCTAACGCTCAAAACACCACAAATGACTCTTTGCAGCATCACCTTAAACTTGTCAAATCATGTCAAACATCTCTGTGGCAGAACTTCTACAATAACAGAAGACTTGCACTGTTTGCATAAGCAACATTATTTAAGACAAACATATACAGTGGCAAGAAAAAGTATGTGAACCTTTTGGAACTTCATGGTTTTCCGCATTAATTTGTCATTAAATGTGATCAGATTTTTTTCTAAATGAAGAGTATTGACAAATATAATGTGCTTAAAATAATAACATAGAAAACATTGTGATCTTTGATAAGGACACCCATAAAAACCTGATAGTGCTAGTGGACAAAAAATATGTGAATCCTTGATTTAATGACCCCAGAAAGAGCTTTCAGAGGATTTACGATCGAGAATTGTTGATTTACTGTCACAAAGCAACCGGAGGATGATCAGAAGACTAGCAGTTAGCCCGTGTAGCGTGGATGGTAAACCCAAAACGCGGAAGTAGCGCGAACAGGCAGGATAACCACGCGATTTATTATTAGAACTCTCTCACGTAGAGAGCAAGAGTTTACACAATTAAACCCGCGTTCTAACAACACACACTCAATCAGGAATATAACCCAAAATGGTGAGTACTCACGAAATGGAGGAGATACCATCGGAAACGGCATCGATAGACTCAATGACTGAGCAATGTGAGGCGCCATCTTGTTTCCTTTTATGCTTCCTGAAATGCGACCGTATTACTCCCAGGTCCTAGTGCCGGTCGTGTTACGAGTGTGCATGACATTTACATAAAGCCCGAAAGGGTTACAAGGTGACTTCAAAGACTTGGGCAAATGGAGACACTTTGGGACTGTGGGTACTCTACCAGAAAGTCGACGCCCAGTCAAAATGACCCAAAGAGCACAATGAAGACTCATTAATCAGGTAAAGAAACAACTTAGAGTGACAGCCAAAGATTCGGCTAACATCTGTGTTCATGAGTCTACTGTACATAACACATTGAACAAATAGGGTGTCTATGGCAGGACACCACAATGGAAGCCACTGCTTACTAAAAAGAACATTGCTGCCTGCCTGACGTTTGTGAACGTTCACAAAACACTCCACAGCTGTACTGGCAAGATGTTTTGTGCCCTGATGAAACTAAGATTGAACTATTCAGAAAGAACACACAACACTCTATCTGGCATAAAAAGGGCACTGCATCATCCTGAAAACATCATCCCAACTGTAAAGTATGATGGAGAAAACATCATGATTTGGGCCTACTTTGCTGCATCAGGGCCTGACCAGCTTGCAGTCATAGAGGGGAAGATGAATTCCCAGGCGTATCAAAAAATTTTTCAGGATAATGTCTGTACATCAGCTGAAACTTTGTAGAAGTTATGTGATGCAACAGGACAATGACCCAAAACACTGGAGTAAGTCCACAACAGAAGTATAAAATCCACCTTTGTGGCCTGGTGTGGCCAAGTCAGAGCCCAGACCTCAACCCAATAGAGCTGCTATGGAATGACTTAAAGACAAAACCATACACATAAGACGTCCAAAGAATATGACAGAGTTAAAGTGGTTCTGCCTGGAAGAATGGGCTAAAATCCATCCTGAATGATGTGCAGGTCTGATCCAAGGGTTCACTTACTTTTTCCTTTACCATTTTGAATGTTGAATGAGTGTGTTCAATAAAGGCACATTATATTTGTCAATACCCTTGAGTAAGATGAAGATCAGATCGCATTTTACGCCAAATTATTGCAGAAAAACATGAAATTCCAAAATTTTCACATACTTGCCACTCTAGGTACTTTTATCAATCCTTACCATCACATAATGGAGCAACATGCTCTAGTCCCTGGATTTGATGAAGGTTCCCTGTGTGTTATCAGTACACAATGCGCAGAAGCTACAGGAAAAGTCTATGGGTAGTCAACATCAAACTGTCAATCAAACTGCCACTTTCTGTGAAAGTAGGGACGCCTTTATTTCTAAAACATACCAAACTGTTTAGTGAAGCTACTCTTATGGTAACTGATGCATTTTTTTTTTTTTTTTACAAACTTTAGACCTTATTTTCTAATCTTCATTGGCCAGAAGGTTGTTTCAAGTTAGTGTTATGAGCCTGCATTTTTTTTTCTTTTCTTCCTTATGGTGGCAGTACAACATATAGGTGTGATGTCACTGCCAATTAAAGATGCTTTGGGCGGAGAGTATAAAAGACGCGACGCTAATCATGGTTTTTTTGGAGCTCTCTTTCCTCTGGTGGAACTTTGTCCGGAACTCTTTCGTGCCATTTTTATTTGTCAATCTTCTTTACCCCATTGGATGTTTTTTTTTTTTTTTTTGCTTTATTTAAATTCCTCTATATTTGGGTTTTGATTGTTTTGCAAAGAACAACCTTTTCTTAAATAAATAATTTTGGCAATTTAAATATTCACGTGCTGGCCGTGACATAAATTGGCGTCTCGTCCGGGATCCTTTGGGGTAGGAAGGTTGGTGTGTTTGTTTTTGTGAATGGTCACCTTTGTGAGTGAGAGCTCTGGCCGTGACACTGTTATACATCCACAGACAGAATGTTTGACCTGTGCATTAAGACATGCAGCATGATGTTGGTGATGTGTTTCAACAGGCTTTGCAGATAAATGAGTTTGTGGGACTGACTTTTTGTGGGAATCTCACTGATGTCCTAATGTCCAACACCACCAAGGGAATGATGTATGTACAGTACACTACACACACACCACACCTTGAACAAACACAGCACACTTACACAGTAATAAAAGCGAGTTTTCCTTGTGCCTGACTGCATTGTCACCCTGCACCTCCGGATCCCAGGTTTGAGTCCCGGGTCAGTGCGTGGAGTTTGCATGTTCTCCCCATCCTTGGTGGGTTTCCTCCCACAATCCATCTCACTGGCTAATTGGTGTTCCCAATGGTTGGTTGGTCCCTGGTTGGACTACAGAGGTTGATAGGTGGAGGGCTGCTATAGGCTTTAAATTTCAAATGTAGCATCACTCACTGGCTGAGCGATGTGTAAGCTCCTACAAGCCCAGACAAAGTTATTCACATCCACCAGGAGCAATGGCAATAGTTTGTGCACCCAGTCGAATATAACTTTGCGATCAGACTGGTGGTCAGGACACCTTTGCCCATTTTTGTCCAAGTAGAACACAACTCCGGCACTCCTATACTGTATGCTGGAATAATATTTTTAGTTGTATTTGTAGTAATATTCCTGTTGTGTTGAACGTACTAGGCTCCGGAAAACATGCTTTTATCCTTCTCTGCTTACTGCTGAACTCCAAAGAATGTCTTATTGCTGAGACTGGACAGTCACTGCCTTTCAGCGGTGCACAAATGTATCACACTGATTAAATTCAAATGCAATGGAATTTGAAAATTACATTCACTGACTATATATATTTAAAATGTAAGCAAAACTATGAACTTGAGATAACTTCATTTCGTGCTTACAGCTGCACAGGTGAGCAACATCTCCAGTCCCAAGGAATCGACTACTCTACATGGGGATTGTGGCAGAATCACATGGCCCTAATAATTATGACCATCATATTCCTCATCATCACCTACATCAAGCTCAGGTTCATGCGCAAGTTCTCCTGAAACCTGAGACGACTGTACCTTCGACTAGTCACTGCAATCTTCTGTATTTAGCAGGATTTTAAGGATTTGTACCAATAAAAATGTTCTCATAATGAGACCTACTGCGTGGAAGGTTTTGTATTTGGTCGTATTGTAAAAAGCTGCTTCTAACGATAAATGGAGATTTATTTTAAATCATGCAGCCAAATGTAAATAATACCTTGAGGTCAGCTGTCTGGGAAATAGATTTGGGATCTCAGTTCTCAGTACAAATAATTAAAAATTATGCTTTTTTCTGTGTTCATTCTAAATAATATTTAGATTTTTGTCTAATTAAAAATTTCATAATTTAATAATAAGAAAGCTTTCTATGTTGTATTCTATATATTTAATGTTTAATTAATTCTACTTAAAAAAACTATGCTAAATAAAGCATCGTTCAACTTTTGTACACAAGACCGTTTTTTTTTTTTTTTTAAGTTCTGTTTAATTCTTCATTTCGTGCTCCTCTGCATTTTGAAAAGCCGGGGTGTTACTTCATATTGAACAAGGCCACCATTAACACTGGATGACCAACTTCTCTAAATTCTAGTCAGTAATAAGAAACTCTACTGCATTTCTCTTTAGACTTTCTAGCTATAAACAGAAAATTATTGTTAATTCTGTTGTTTTTGTGTCATAATGATCATTAATGCTTTCACTAAGATGGACAAACTGTAACGCAAAACTGGTGTAAATAGAGCAGCATCAGTGAGCCGCCCTTAGTTAAAAGATGATAATCATTCAAAGTTTTACACAAATATTAGATTAGATTGTTTCAGAAAAACACTACTGTATATTCACATACTTCACATGGGATTTGTAAACTTGATTGCACAGTCCAGACCAAACCAAATTAATCCAGCACTTCAAAGAAGTCTAATCTGTTGTAATGTGGCCTAATCCCTCATTACACATCAGTCACAAATGAGACTGTCTGCACTGTGATGTGACAATGACGGAAAAAAATCAGTAAGAAGGACTAGAAAGTACCCTGAGACGTACCCTGAGATGGTGGCCCTGTAATTTGTAGACTTGGGTGTAGCTGTTAAGTTTGATTTCATGCATTCTATCCTTTTTTTTTTATTATTTTTTTATTTTTTTTATTTTTTTTTCGTTAGAGCTTTGTTCAGTTACTTTGATTAGTAACGGTTTGTTTGCAGCTCTGTCTACCAAACTCTGAAACTCTGCTCCCACTGGAATGAGCTCACATTTTACATATACAACAGCAAACAGAAAACTTTAGCATCAGGAATATAAAATATAGAGTCGATACCAGGAGACTTAGGGCACAAGGCAGGGTGGACCCTGGGTGGGGTGTCAATCCATCGCAGGGCAGACACACACACACTCATTCACACACTACGGGCAATTTGGGAATGCCAGTTAGCCTGACCTACATGTCTTTGGACTGTGGGAGGAAACCTGAGTACCTGGAGGAAACCCACCAAGCGCGGGGAGAACATGCAAACTCCATGCACACAGAGACAGGAATCGAGCTTGACCGGGAATTGACCCTGACTCAGACCCTGGTGGTGCAAGGCGTTAGTGCTAACCACTACACCACCATGCTGCCTAATTTCTCATTATGTTGTGTAAAATTATTTATTTGTTTGTTTGTTGATTGATTGATTGATTGACTGATTTATTGATTGTATCTAAAAATTGCATTTTTGTAGCAGTGATTTTCTTCATATTTTCTCATGCGTATGGTGATGAATGTCAGTCTGCTCTAACTTGCCAAGTGCATTGACAGCAGGACAGATTTAGTATTACTGTGAAAATGTCTTAGGCATATGCAAATAACTGTTGTAGAGCAATGATGTCTTCAAAAAAAAAAGGAAAAACTATAAAGCCGAACAATGGAACAAAGTCAGTATTCCGTGTGACAGCACTTTAAGGAGACTTTTGTATCAGGTAGAATTTGTGCAGTTTTATAAGGAAATTAGTTTTAATTGGTTTTAAAGTTTTAATGAGCAAGTTCTCAGTCCTCAGACCAGGGTTGCACCTACTTCTTTTTTTGCTTGCAAAATCCAAAAGCTTTTTTTTTTAATGAGACAAGTGGTCACTTATATAATGTGGTACAAATATATTTCTCATATTTTCATTTTGGGGTCAAATACCGAAGTTTGAAAATCAGAAATGTTTTTGTGGTGACTAAATAAATCCCTAAAATTAAAAACAAAATTCATAGGAAAGTCTGTACTAAAAAAACACAGTGCCAGTGAAAGACTGTACATTTAGTGACGCCCAAAAAAACACCATAAAATGCAGAGTTGCAAATGATATCATAGTGAAAGAGCAGCTTTCTGCTTCTGCTTTTCCAATTTAATAACTTTAATTAAGGAAATTACTTCAACGTAATGCGCACCAGATTTTCTTTCATAATGTAGCTTTTTTTTTTTTTAAGAAGTGTGCTTGTCTCTGTAATATTGTTAGTTAGATGTACTATATGTTGTTCATTCTCAATGGGAATCGTGTCAGTTTGGGTCCAGCAGGGGGCACTGTTGCAAATAATACTTGTTACTTTTACTCCACATCCTGCAAAAACTAATTTCTCTCTATATTGAGAAAATAAATGTTTATTTAAACTGAGGAAGTAACCAAAGCCTCCATCGTTAAGAAAATTTAATCATCTGCATCTTAAAAAAAAAAAAGTGCAATTTACTGAACTTTTGCTTCGCATAGGTGTTTAAGAGATTGAAATTCAGCATCACAGGTTATTTAATCCCTTTCATAAGTTCCTGAGAGGGAGGGATGAAAGTAAAGATCACATGGCTTGTTTCTTATGAACTCTATTTAAACTCATTTAACCTCTTGTGTGTTTACATAAACCAGGACTGGACCACACCAACAACACACACTCGCACGCACAAGAGGTGTCTTCCAACATTCCAACACATCCTTAAGCTGTCAGCTTGATTAAGTTTCTAGGAGAGGTGAAAAAGAAACTGCACTTACACGCTCCAGGTGTGTAGAATCTTATTCTTCTGTGTCTTATGGTTCCATAGAGATGAATTTTCGAGAATTTTAATGGGGGATAAAACCTGATAATCTCTCAGGCTTGTTTTTGTCACTGAATTTGTGGAATTTGATATTTACTATATTCATCACATAAACATAACCTGATAAAATCTGTATAATTAGTGTATATTTGCATGTCTGTAAAAGGGTGAAAGACAGACGTAGTTCCAGTTTTTTTTTTTTATATTGATTTTGGTAAAAATATATATTTTTTTAAGTAAATCATTTTAAGAATGAATCTTTAATGGTACATTTATAATGGAAATTAAATATAAATTGAGTAATGTATTATTAGTTTTTCTCCTAATGGCATTGCAGGGAAAAAGGAACAGTATGATATTTAAACAAATTAATAGTTCTAATAGTTTTCTTTAAAATGAAGACATTCAGAAAGTATTTGGAGCTATTTGTTCTTTATTTAAAGAATTCAAACGTCTTAAGCAATAAAAATAATTTATTTGACTTTAAATAATTTTAGATGATATGTTAAGTTTCTTTCAAATACATTGAGACTTAAAAAAAAATTATTTCATGTGTAATATATAGAAAATTTCTGGAAGGTATTTGTTACAAAGTGGTTGATGGTACTGTAACAACTCAACCATAGATTTTTTTCTCCACAACTATAATAATAATAATAATAATAATAATAATAATAATAATAATAATAATAATAGGAACTCAATAACTATATTATTTTATATTTATACAAATTAAATTCACAAGTGTATGAAATGAATGTGCTGTGATGGTGATGATAAATCATATTAAGTAAATTGCTCCCATCACTCCTCCATAATCCACCAAACAGTGGCATAAAGTCAGATCGTTTCAACTGTTATTTCTTCTAAAGAGAATCAACGCAATAGAAGTGACTGGTGAGACGAACAGTCGATTCTATCCCGTGTGTCTTGTGGTATCTAATTGACTGATTCTATTGTCTCTAATGTGGAATGCTGTTAGTGATCTGCATGACAGTATGTCCTCCCCTGCAGGACGCCTCTATGTAAGTGCCTCACTGTGGTGTCCCACAGCCTTCAGGACTAACCCAGGATTAGCTGCAGTTTTCAAAGATCATAGCAAGTAACACCAAAACAAGGTGAGCTTGATTTATTTTTCTCATAAAATAATGCTGTTTGTTAGTTATAGAGAATATAAGAATGATTTCTGATTAACGTCTCTTAACCTTTGTGTTCGTTTTATACCTGGTATGTGTTTATTTATATCAGTGGGGTCTGTGATGTTTTAAAAAATATACTTTATTTTATTAGTTTTAAGTTAGTAATTAGTTCTAAATACTATTAGTTATTAGTAACTAGTCCTAGTTACTAATAAAGCCCTAACACCTTCCAAATACCTGACAGTCTATGTTCTAAATCATGTGCTATGTGTGTATGTTTTATGCGACTTAAGTTGCGTAAAAATAGAGTCCAGACTAAGTCATTTATGTCTCCTATTCCAGCAGTTATTAATGCCGGCAGTACAATACATAAAATAATGCAAATACCAGCCAGCTGCTTTGGTTATTTGTTCATATCATCCATCAGAATGGCGGATCTCGGTGATATTGATGGCATCGATGCCCACATTGAAACATCTCAAGGGTGTGAATACTTACATATAATATGTACATGGGATTTGTTTTCTTCATTTTTCTTTTCTTTAGAAATTTGCAAAGTTTTCAAACAACAAACAAACTTCTTTCGTGTTGTCATTATGGTGTCCTGTTTGTAGAATTTTGAAGAAAATAATGAATTTAATCCATTTTGGAATAAGGCTGTAACATAGCAAAATGTGGGGAAAGTGAAGCGCTGTTGACGTGGGTCTCGCGCAGGGGCAAAGAGCTAACATCCCACACTGTTCAGAACGGGGAGATCCGCAGCCTCTTACACCATGGAGTTCTAGACACGCGGTTGCCAGGCGGCCGCCCCGAAAGGGCGATCAGTGTGAACGCGCTGTACATGGCGGTGTGTTTATTTAAGTGATCATTAGGTAGCACCGGTAAAGGTATCAAAGACCACGTAAAACCAAAGTTTTATTTGTAAATTAAACAGTAAATCCAATTCCAAGCATCAAAAGACACAGGCATAAAATGATGGAGACTACAAAGAAAAAGGAAAAAATGGAAAATGGATGAAAGGACCAGAAAGATTATCAGTATTAAAGCTGATTTAATAATTTCATAGTTTTTATGCACTGCTCAAAAAAAATTAGGAGCACTTAAACAACACAATGTAACTCCAAGTCAATCACACTTCTGTGAAATCAAACTGCCCACGTAGGAAGCAACACTGATTGACAATCAATTTCACATGCTGTTGTGCAAATGGAATAGACAACAGGTGGAAATTATAGGCAATTAGCAAGACACCTCCAGTAAAGGAGTGGTTCAGCAGGTGGTGACCACAGACCACTTCTCAGTTCCCATCCTGGCTGGCTGATGTTTCGGTCACTTTTGAATGCTGGCGGTGCTTTTACTGTAGTGGTAGCATGAGACGGAGTCTACAACCCACACAAGTGGCTCAGGTAGTGCAGCTCATCCAGGATGGCACATCAATGCGAGCTGTGGCAAGAAGGTTTGCTGTGTCCAGAGTATGGAGGCGCTACCAGGAGACCGGCCAGTACATCAGGAGACGTGGAGGAGGCCGTAGGAGGGAAACAACTAGTAGCAGGACCGCTACCTCTGCATTTGTGCAAGGAGGAACAGGAGGCGCACTGCCAGAGCCCTGCAAAATGACCTCCAGCAGGCCACAAATGTTCATGAGGGTGGTATGAGGGCCTGACATCCACAGGTGGGGGTTGTGCTTACAGCCTAACATTGTGCAGGACGTTTGGCATTTGCCAGAGAACACCAAGATTGGCAAATTCGCCACTGGTGCCCTGTGCTCTTCACAGATGAAAGCAGGTTCACACTGAGCACATGTGACAGACGTGACAGAGTCTCGAGACGCCCCGGAGAACGTTCTGCCGCCTGCAACATCCTCCAGCATGACCGGTTTGGCAGGGGGTCAGTAATGGTGTGGGGTGACATTCCTCCATGTGCTTTCCAGAGGTAGCCTGACTGCCATTAGGTACCGAGATGAGATCCTCAGACCCCTTGTGAGACCATATGCCAGTGCGGTTGGCACATTTCTAGGCACTTATTTGCCTTATAAGACACGAGATAACACTTATTCAGGATAAACGTCCAACAGTATAATTAAGCACCAGAAATGTGATGGGACCCCCAGACACCAGTGTCACATTCATGATGCCAGTTTATTAAAAAACAACAACAACAACAACAACTTAGCTTTTTTTTTAGCTTTTTGCATTCATACACTCTTTCATGGCACAAGTATGTTTTCTGCCGTTAGTATAAAACCTGTTCTCTCTTAAATGTTTTCCTGTTTAATGTAACATCTATTATGCTGATTAAATGTTTCTGAATGTAAATCGTTCTTTTAATTTTGAGGAGTTGTTTGTTTATAGATGAAGACATTATCTATTTGTTCAATTCTATGCAATTTAATTCACTGATCCTACGCTTGTCAAGGCATTTATTCTTTTGAAACCAATATGAGACCAAATGTCACGTCCATACCACTGGAACTGGCTTCTAAGAATCCTTATATCACTTGTACATTTTCTTCCAAACAAAATTGCTTCAACATTTTTACCTTTAGCCGTGTTGACTCACTTAATTTAGTTACATCCTAATATCGTTTTAAACCAAACCGGTACTGCAGCATATCTTTTGGCACTCTTGGCAGCAATGCTATTTCTGGAATGTTACCAGGTTGTGGAATGTTAAAAGTTTCTCTCGCAACTTTTTTTCTTTTTTTACTATAACAGCACAAAGGAGAGGAGAATTTGAGTTTTTTAGCATAAAATAGTTCAAGCGAGATCTCACATCATGTTCCAATGGACGTTGTTATTTTAAATTGTAAACTAGCCTTAAAATATTGAAAATGAATTCAATTAATTTATGATGTCATGAAATTTCTGTGCATTTGCCCACTAGTCAGAATAACTGCCCCTTAACTTGTGAAATAAATTTGCCAAAAAAGTGCCAAAAAGAACAGTCCACGATGTTTTGGAACATTGTTATCTGTGATGATTTCATGAAAACCTAAATAAAGTTTAAAGTCGATTGCTGTTCTATTCATTTAATTAAAAGAAATCCAGTCTCTATTATCATGCATAATTATCATATCCTTTTACCTCTGCATTTATTATATAACCATGCAGTGAGAAAGCTTCACGAGATGGAGAGTCAAGAGAATCTTATCACAATTCACACGATCGAGAACGTGCACCAGAATGGGACGTCTGAACCGAAAGTCATCACCAAAGATCCGCTCACACTGCGGCACGGAGCCACTGTGAGCTTCCACAACATCCAGTACACTGTAACGTTGAAGACTAGATGCTGTAAGAGGAAGAGCATCACTAAAGACGTCCTGGTAGACCTGAAGTGAGTCTTAATCTCATGCTCATCTCATTGCATGCTAAGGCATCAGAATGTTAGCTATTATATACAATTAAAGGTGTGACTGAGTATTCATTAGACCGCACGCAATAATGTGAACACAATGGTTTACTGTCATGCCACACCTTAATCAAGCAGGTGAAAAGCCATTGCTGCTCTGCTCTCATGTAATGGTTAGGTAACATGTCCTGGTAACACCAGTTCATCTGATCGGATTAATTCTTAACTCCAATCCTCTGGGAAGGTTTTCTTTTTAGATTTTTAGATAAAAAGTTCATTAATGAGATCTGGTATGCAATTGGAGTTACAGCTCATCTCAAAAGTGGACCATGGGGGTTGAGGTCAGACTCCTCCAGACAGCAGCATCGTCATGCTAGAACATGTCCTCTTAGTTTCAGCAGTTCTACTTCATACAAAGACTTTATATACAGGTGTGTGCTTTAAACCTTGTGGCAACAGTTTGGGGAAGAACCACGTACAGAAACGATGCTTAGGTGTCCACAAACTTTAGGCCACATAGTGCATAATGCAGATTCTCATAGGCGCGTAATCAGACACACAAGGTGGCAACTTCCTTTAAAATGAGAGAATTGTGTTGATCTGTTTCTCCACAGTGGGATTATGAAACCTGGTTTAAATGCCATTTTGGGCCCTACAGGAAGTGGAAAATCTTCGTAAGTACCACTACTGTACTATATATATATATATATATATATATATATATATATATATATATATATATATATATATATATATCTTTCACTTTCACATGATATTGGGATGGAAATATTTCCCCAAGAATTGCTAATTATTCCAAGTAAGATCATGAGACTTAATGGTAAACATTTGCATCCCGATAGTTTTTACACCTCTAAAGTCCTTCAAATTAATGACTTTCAGTTAAACCATCTGGTCGTAGGTTATAGGAAGATATTTACAGCCAGGCCCGTAAATTTTGGAACAATAAAAATGACACCACCTGATTGAACTTGAAATTAAACACTGTGAGTGGATGTGAGTCAAGTCAAGACGTTCAGCTTTAATTCAAGGTGTTTAATAAACCATATAAGCCATTTTTATATACACATGCAGCCATTTTACAAACCTGTATTGTACTGTATCTAAAGCCTCTCCATTCTATTTCAGAGTTGGTATTGTTTAAAAAAATGTTTAATTGTACTGTATGTTGCTGTGTTCTTCTCATATAATCTTTCAGGTTTTTGGATGTACTTGCAGCAAGGAAGGACCCCTCAGGTCTCTCTGGTGAAGTCCTGATTGATGGAGCTCCACAGCCATCCAATTACAAATGCCTCTCTGGTTATGTAGTCCAGGTACAACAAAAACACTTTTTGTGAAATTGAGTAGATAGTTTAAATTGAGTTAAATTTAAGCTATCTACTGCATTTACAGAAAGTTTGCGAATCCCTTCAGAACAATCAGATCTGAGAGTTTAACTTTGCTATAATTGGAAATATGAGATAAATCTAAATATCAGACTCTATTCCATGCATAAGCCTTATTTTCACATGCTAAGACTGTGAGAATGAACTTATACAATATTACTGTATAAGAATATAAGCTTTGTGTATTTGTGTGAACAGGATGACGTCGTGATGGGCACTCTGACCGTGAGGGAGAATCTGTGCTTCTCAGCAGCACTTCGCCTTTCATCCTCCATAAAACAGAAAGAAAAGGAGGCCAGAATTAATCGTCTCATTACAGAGTTAGGCCTCAGTAAAGTGGCAGACAGGAAGGTACTCACATGTAGTACCGAATTCACCTGTTCATCTACTCACACTCAACACAATAGAACATATCGTATTTACGTGACCGGCAATGTTGGAAAATTTACTTAGACATGTGACCTTAATACAAAGAACTTGTGATTTACAAATGTCGTGCTTTTGGTCAATCAGGTGGGCACTCAGCTGATTCGTGGCATCTCGGGAGGTGAAAGAAAAAGGACCAGCATTGGCATGGAGATGATCATTGACCCCGCTGTACTGTTCCTGGATGAACCCACCACAGGCCTGGATGCCAGCACCGCCAACTCTGTCCTACTGCTGCTCAAACGGTCAGTGGCCATGTTGCTTCACATCGCTGTTAGGAGGAAAACTGTCCAAATGTCAGAAACAGAGGATCAATGCAGATTGACAAACACTGTGATGACCTGAGTGGGGAAAAATCATGATGGTCAAATCACTGGGTGTGAACATAACGTTAATAGTTAGAAGTGATACTGTAACTTTAAGTTTTCTGACATGTGGGAAATCATCAGGACAGGTGACTTGACAAGTAACAGCACAAACTGTGTTTTTTGTCTTATTAAGTTCAGAGAAAAAAGTGAAAAATGTTTTTAGCTAAAATAGTTTGATGGAGGTGGTGGCTTAGTGGTTAGCACTGTTGCCTTGCACCTCCGGGGTATGGGTTCAATTCCTGCCTCTGTGTGCATGGAGTTTGTATTTTGTCCCCGTGCTCAGTGGGTTTCCTCCCACCATCCAAAGACATGCAGATTAGGCTAATTGACATTCCCAATTTCCCCACAGTGTGTGATTGAGTGTGAGTATGTGTGTGTGCCCTGCGATGGATTGGCATCCTGTTCAGGCCCCCCATGACCCTGTATGCATGATAAACATGATGAAGGTATAAATGAATGAAAGTCCGGTGGTAAATTATTGGTTAAGACAACTGGACTACTGACTGTTGAAGGGATATGATTTTAAATCCCAGCACCACCAAAGTGATAGTGTGGGGCCCTTAAGGAAAATTGGCAAGGGTAGTTTAGTGGTTAAGTCTTTGGATTACTGATCAGAAAGTCCGCAGTTCAAACCCCAGCACCACTAAGTTTCCACTGTTGGGCCCTTGAGCAAGGCCCTTAACCTACAGTATATGTACAAAAAGTTCCGTTCAGGGCCTCCGAGTGGCGCAGTGGTGCAGCGCTCGCCCTATCATCCGGTGGTCGCGAGTTTGATTCCCGGGTGACGCTGTAACCTCTCACAGCCGGAGGTCTAGAGAGAGCTGATTGGCCGAGCTCGCTCAGAGGGGAGGGATGAGAGGTACTTAGTGCTCCTCCCACATTAATCTCGGCCTCTACAGCCAATCAGGGGCGTCCGTGAGCTCACGCGAGTGGAAGGAGAGGATAGCGCCGTCCTCCGAGTGTGTGACTCCGGTTCGAATAGATGCGGTCGGCTGGCGTCACGCGGTTCGGAAGAAACACGTGATAGTCTTCGGCCCTCCCGACTGAGTGGTAGTAGTAGCCTTAATGTGGAGCCCCCTAGTGAGGGGGAGGAATTGGACACGACTAAATTAGGGAGAAAATCTAGGAAAAAATCCAAAAAAATAACTAAAAATTTAAGCTCAAATGTTTAAAAAGATTAAAATGTATCAACGTAAAACCCCTTAACTGCTATTTGTAATTTGAATAAAAGCATTGTTAGCACAATATTGACCAATTGCTGTGGAATGTGGTGAACTGTGTTGTTTGATTAGTTATGCAGGTAGTGTTATGTCTTCTTGTCTTCAGAATGGGCAACAATGGACGTACCGTTATCATGTCCATCCACCAGCCGCGCTACTCCATCTTCCAGCTCTTTGACAACCTCACACTGCTGGTCAGTGGCAAACAAGTCTACCATGGACCAGCTGATGAGGCACTAGACTACTTCGCCAACATTGGTACACTCAGAAATACACATGGACCTCAAAGCATACGTGTAGTAAAATAAATCAATACATTTTTTAAAGGCGCAATTTATTTTGCATTAGCAAGAGGTACAACATCATAACTATGTGGCAGCCTGGAAAACCCATTCATGGGGTAAATGTTTACAGTTTCTATCATGCACAGTTTTGAAAACTTTATACTCTACATGAGAAAACTGCACAATCTCAACCATTGCAGCTTTTAAATATTCCATTCTGACTGTCCAATCCGGCATGTAAGCATAGCTGCCATTTTCCAGGTACAAATGTTTACAGATTGCAAATTTTACAGCAGTGGTGAAAGGTGTGGAGCAAATGATACCTTTTGTGTACATAATACGTTTGTATTTGGATTCTCTCAGTTTCACGATGTTTGATTTTGATCTGGTGTTCCAGGTTATGTGTGTGAGGAACATAACAACCCAGCAGATTTCTTCCTGGATGTCATTAATGGAGACTCCATAGCCGCGACTATGGCCAGACTGCAGACTGCAGAAGGTTTTTATTTACACTTCACAGATACTAATCTCTAGTGTGACTGCAGGAAATCACGCTAGCATGTTTAGGGCCACAGCACACCATGACATCTTGAATCATAGCCAACCATGCCTGTGGTCTGCCACCAGTAATTTGAGCTTCACACTCTTTATTGCTTTAATGTCCAGTTTTGGAATTCTTGGGAGATGCTCAAAGACAGAATTCATCTAAAATGCATGAATAATTGGATTATTGATTCCTTTGAAAAGCCTAGCCACAGTTAAGAGTCTTAGAGTTTTTGAATTACTGTATAAAATATTGTACTGTACCAATTTTGACAGTTTGTCGCGGTGGGTCAGTGGTTGCACATGGATTAGACATTGGCCATGTGATGACTATTTAAACCGCTTTAGCGTCCATATTTTGCCTAGCGACAAAGCTGGTGGCTTTTGAGCGTACTTAAGCTGTTGTTAAACATGGCTGATTGGCCATGGATGAGATGTTTTTTTTTCTTGATGTAATTTGATTCACAGCATTTTTTTTTTCAATAGGAAAAAACCTACTGATTCATTTTAAACAACTTCTTGGTGCTATTTAGTAATAAAGAAAATAACTTCTTCTTTTTGTTACGATTTTGTGCCGTGACAAATAGCTTGTTATTCTGTGTCTTACAATCTATTCATTTCTATTCTATATATTGTACAATCAGTGTCCACATCAAACCGAGACCTTTGATCGTACTGAATGACAGAACACAGTTCGGAGAGTAAACACTCCCTTTATGTCTCTATATAATCCCCTGCTACACTAATGCACTCATCCCCAGCGTTTCACTAGTGACCCAACTGCCTTGCGTGCATAACTACAGTATGATTGCAGATCAACCCCTGCTACTGTATCTGCAATCACCCAGATGAGGATGGGTTCCCCGTTCAGTCTGGTTCCTCTCAAAGTTTCTTCCTATTGCCATCTTAGGGAGTTTTTCCCTCAGCACCTTCGCCCTCGGCTTATTCATCAAGGACAGTCTGATCATTATGATTTATACATATTCACATTTCATACAAACTTCCATCATTTCTTTTTATCTTTTTATTGTGTAAAGCTACTTTGCAACAATACAATTGGCAAAAGAGTTATACAAATATTACAAATATACAAAAATTGAATTGAACTGAACTCCTTTAATGGCCCAAACGTCTTGGAAATGTCTTGGAGTGAGGTCAGGGGGGTGTGGTAATAAATCCCAGCTTGGGAGTTCCTGTAACATGCAAGTGGTGTTGGTGAATGAGTGTGTGTACAGTGCACACAGACAGATGCGTCTCTCCCGCAAGTTGATCTCAAGTTATCCAGCAATTTTTACGGATCAGGCATCCAGTCACTGAACGTTCACGGGAACGACTGCAGTTTGCTCCGAGCCACCTCGGCTGTCATCGTCATTCACGGACGTACGGCCTTCTTTAAAACATTTGCACCGTTCGACTGTTTTATTATGGCTAAGAGTCTCATCACCGTTCTGAGCTTGGAAGTCCTCTGGAAATGCCAATCAATTTTTTCCGCCTTTATTCACCAAAGTTTTTATCACAACACACTGTTCCATGTTTTGCTTAACACATGGTTTGTATGGCTTGACACGTTAGCTGCACCATGCGGTAAAGGGAGACATGTTGCTTACCAGCACGGTAGAGAAAATTTGCAATAAAATAAAATTTACATCCCATTTAAATCCCATTTTTTTCTTTTTTCATTCTATCTCAAGGTGGAAAATCTTCTTTCTGATATTTTGATATGCCATGCCATTATCAGGAGACTTTAAAGTAAAAAGTAACTTTAAAGAAGGCCTTGGCTGATTTCTCTGGAAAGCAGATCAGCATTTGAGGCTGTTTGCATCTTGATCTCTCACTTCACATCTAGATATTTTTAAATAAATGTGATCCTCTTAGTAAGTCAAACTGGATTACTGATTAATTACTGGAAATTCTGATGCATGATCCTGTGATGCAGATCTAGAGTTTGAAGAGTCTGGAGGCACAAGGCAGAGCATTGAAGAGCATCTGGTGGAGGAATACAGGAAAAGCAAATATGCTCAGGAAACCAAGGCTGACCTGGAGCGAATCATGAGGGGGAAAAAAGTTCAGCACCAAACCCAAGTCCCGCACCATCACCTACAACTGCAATTTCTTCCTTCAGCTACACTGGGTCACTAAGAGAACTTTCCGGAACCTGATGCTTAATCCTCAGACTTCCGTTGCACAGGTTTGTTGGACACTAGGTGCCATATTTAGAGCTGCAAAAGTGAATCCAAGAGCTGCATCAACATTTACAGGAATCTGATCTGTGTATTGGGTACTTACTGTATGGCTAAGGGGATTTTTCACAAAACATCTCTATGTACCAAATATTCCTGTTTTTCAATAGCATCTAGACCACCACCTTTAAGCACAAGCACTAGCCTTTAGTACCGGGTAGAAAGATCAAGCATAAACATAAACAGAGTAATATGAAAAATGAAAACAGATTAATTCACCATCTAGGATGGTGGCGTAGTGGTTAGCACTGTGACCTTGTACATCCAGGGTCACGGGTTCGAGTCCCACCTCAGGTCTGCATGAGTGGAGTTTACATGTTCTCCACATGCTGGTGGGTTTTGTCCAGTACTTCCCACAGTCAAAAGACATGCAGATAAGGTAAATTGGTGTTTCCTAATTGCCTAGTGTGTGTGTGTGTCTGTGCCCTGTAATGGATTGGCACCTTGTCCAGGGTGTAACCTGGGATGGAGTCCAGTAAGTTGCCAAGGCATTGCTGTATGAATAGAATAGAATCATCACATCCATTGATGCAAGCCCAACTTTTTTTCAGTACTGATTCTTTATGCTATCAAAGTTACCATAGTGGTGATATTTATTACATTTATTATCTCAAGTTGCTTTTTGGGCCCTTCATTTTTATACTTTTTAATTTGGGGGAAACTTTCATAAAAAAGTAACTAGAAGTTCATTAAGAGACATCCTGATAAAGGCTTTACGAGTTTTTAAAAAATGCATCTTCTTCAAGCATTTAAATGATCTAAGATCTTGGGGTTTTTTTTCTCCTGTCCACATTGCTTCCATAAAATCGACAGGGTTCCAGGTTTGAATCCTGCTGTTGAAGGAAATAACACAACTTCACTAATTTCAAATAATAATTTATAGTTTTTCATTATTTGATGCAGGTCATTAATGTGATCAGTATTAGCCTGTATCAAGTAATGAAAACAACAAAATAGCTTTTTTTAAAAAAAAGAATTCAGGTACCAGTTAAAAGTTTGTACACCCCTTCTAACCCTAATCTCCTTTCTGTTCTCCTGATTTTCGTCATGGTGCTTGATGGGTTTTGCAAATTCACTCGACAATACTGAGTGAATACAAGACCTTCATGTCTTAATATAACAACTGACTGTTTCTGTTGTTGTATAAATCCAGTATTAAAAATAAATCCAGAAAAGTTATGTTCAAACTTTTGACTGGTACTGTGTGACTTGAGATCCTGGTAGAGGAACAAAGGCATTCTGAGCATCTTAAACCCAAGCTGCCTTCTCCAGTCCACATACCCAGTCATCCTTACAGGGACATTAACTGCTCATTAGCCACAGGAATCTTACTTTAAGAATTATTAATACTTAACCAGTCCCACTTAATTGCGACTAATACCGCAAGCTATGATGGCAGCTAAGCTAAGCGGATTGAATAAAGCACTAAAAAATGTGCCAGTGAAAGGAAGAACAGCCGAAGCGATGCTACATCGAGCCGATCTGTGTGGCTTCCACATACAGAGAAGAGAACCTCTTTACTCAAATTAGTCTAAGTAGCTTAGCCTTTCACCCTGGGAATGCTTTAGTGCCACCTAGTCACCTGTCATCATCTACACTCATTTAGGAGATTACTGCACCAAACCCAGAAGGTCTTTTAGCCTAATTCTCACACTGTCATTTTATATGCTGGTCCTAAAGTGCAAAGAGTTCATTATTCTCACACTAGCAGAATTTTACCATTTTTATCTCTCCAAACACATACTGTACTACACCCTTTCTGTCATGATGGCATGCCTGTGAATTGAATAATGAGGCTTGACATTGACTCTGTGCACACCCTGCAGCTGGCAGTGACCACCTTCTTGGCACTCATTGTTGGCGCCATTTTCTTTGGAGTGAAAGACAACCAGAGCGGCATACAGAACAGGTAAGAGAGGTCATGGTGTCTACTGCAATCACCCTCACTCACTACACTGGCATCCTACAGCAACAATGATTCCAAGACGATGAATGGGCTAAGATTCGAAGAGCCCAGAGAAAGAGCCTGCTAAGTAAAAACTGTACATTCGAAAATTGTTTACAGTGGAGGTCAAAATCTTCTATTAAAAGTTCAATGGAGAAGTGGTGGTACTTAGAATAATAATAATAATAATAATAATAATAATAATAATAATAATAATGACCATTACTATATATACATTGCTTTGCAAAAGTATTCGTACCCCTTGAACTTTTCCACATTTTATCACGTTACAACCACAAAAGTAAATACATATTTTTTATTGGGATTTTTGTAATAGACCAACACAATGTCCCATATAACTGTGAAATGGAAAAAAAAAATGTGAAAAGTGTGGCGTGCATTCGTATTCAGCTCCCTTTACTCTGATACCCCTAATTAAAATCCAGTGGAACCAATTGCCTTTAGAAGTCACCTAATTAGTAAATAGTCCACCTGGGAGTAACTGTCCTGCTGAAAAGTGAACCTCTGACCAAGTCTCAAGGCTTTAGCAGGCACTAACAGGTTTTCTTCTAATATTCACATAAAATCCCATTAAAATACATTTATGTTTTGGGTTGCAACATGACAAGATGTGTTAAAGTTCAGGCGGTATGAATACTTTTACAAGGCACTGTACAACTTTTTAACCTGGTACTAAGAGTACTAATTTAGACTTTTCTAGTATAACGCCAATGGTTTTCTACTCAGGAATCCAAAGCGTATAAAACCAGAGTGAACTTAACGTGCATTGGCATCCTACATACTGTGCACCTTTTTGTAGTGGACTTTGTCCAGTTGGAGTCTCTGGGTGAAGGTAAAGGAGTGGTATCTTAGAGCAGAAGCACTGCGTGTTCCCACAGAGACCCACTTGACCCACAAGTCTTCAAACTTCCAGTTAGTTTAACCGGCACATGGGCAGCAGATTGTGTACTGTTGGCTGGGCTTCTCCCATCAGCCCCAAGTCACTTCAGTGCTCTTAAACATTCCCAGGTACGTCTTGGCATCATCTAGAGGCGTAATTCTGATGGGACTGAAGAAGCTTAACAACAGTCTTGTAGGAAAAAGAAGAGAAGAAATTACAAAAAGAGCTTGACGTTGCTGCTCCTTCTTCATGGAGAATTATTGGACTATCTATGTGAAACACCTCTGCTCCAGTTCTCATCGGTTGTGGTCTAAGTAGCTCCTGGTTTCACCACCAGTGATGCGTTGACAATGGAATTGTACTCAGGAATTCTTCAGACTCAGGATGAAATCCCTTTGTAACTCCATTGTCGTTCCTGATTTTTATTTCTTTCTACATTGTAGAACAATACTGAAAGCGTTTAATCTCCTTTGAACAGTCTGAAGAGTGAGTTTGAACATACAGTATGTCTGCTATATATGCTCCTTTATGAGCCTTCATAACGGCTCTAATCTGAGGTGCTGCTTGTTAATTGGTGATTTCTGAGGCTGGTGACTCTAAATGAGCTTCTCCTCTGCAGCAGTAAGTTTTGGTCTCGCTGTCCTGGGAAGGTCTTCATGAGAGACAGTTTCATCCTGGAGCTCGATGGGTTTTGCAAATGCACTCGACACGATACTGTTCTTGCAAGAAATGTTCCAGAACAGCCGACCTTCAAGTCTTAAAATAATCTCCTGGATTGTTCTAGAATCTGGTCTTCCCAAACTTTTTCCTGGTACTGTATATGCATGAGCCAGTCATAAGAGTAATTATGTGAGTTTTTTTTTCCTTTCAGATTCGGAGCTCTGTTCTTCATTGCAACCAATCAGTGTTTCAGTACACTGTCAGCTGCTGAGCTTTTCATCACTGAGAGGAAGCTCTTCATGTACGTTTGACGTTCATTACCCTTTGACAGAGCATTTCTGCACCTGTGTTTGCATGTTTTAATGATCAGTTATCCAACAATCCTGCCATGTTCACATTCCTTCTTTCAGACATGAATACACCAGCGGCTACTACAGAGTGTCCGTCTACTTCCTGTCTAAGATCCTGTCTGATGTAATCACTCTGCGCACAATTCCTGCTGTAGTCTTCACGTGTATCAGCTACTTTATGATTGGTAGGAAAGAGAGCTGGGCCATGATAGTGTTAGATTTCATGTTGACCAGTTTTGCAGGACCCATATATTAAAGGCAGGACGCATATTATTATACGCTTTCTCACAGCAGCTGTGTGTGTGTGCGTGTGTGTGTGTGTGTGCGTGTGTGTGTGTAGGATTTAAGCACACAGCAGAAGCATTCTTCATATTCATGTTCACGGTGATTCTAGTGGCGTACACAGCTACAGCTATGACCATGGCCATCTCTGCTGGTCAGACTGTTGTGGCTGTCGCAAACATCTTCATAACCATTGCCTTTGTCTTTATGATGGTAAGTGGGAGATGTTAAAACCAGTAGAAACGTAATGTAAATGTATCTCAGTGTGTAAATGTAAAGTGGAACCTTGGCATATGATTTTGATCCGTTCCGGAGGCGAGTTCTTAAAGTCAAATTTCGTATTGTGAAACGCATTGTCCCATAGGAAATAATGTAGATACAGATAATCCGTTCCAGCTGCCCAAAATATTACCAATATTACCAATTTCCAACACTATAATCATATTTTAAAAAATCATATATAAAAACAATAAAAACAGACATGAAAAAACATGTAAAATATGAAATAAATAGACATTAAACCGCCCTTAACCTCTTGGCACTGGCTGCTTTATTAAAAACCAAACTGAAAGTGTGTAAAGTTTTGAAGTTGGGTAGTAGAAGAAGCGAGTCGCTCGGTCTGAGAAGGTGAGCGTGGGAGCTTTCACACCTTTAAGAACAGATGCAAGAGGAGACAGTAAGATAGAAGCAGGGACGATTTAACATGTTAATATCAGATCTATGAGAAAGAAAGAGAGGAGGAGAGTAGAAATAACTCCTTTTATATAAAATAATTAAACCCATGTCTTCATTAACCCCCCCCCCCCCCACACACACACACACATACACACATACACCAAAAAAAAAAGGATGCAAAATCAAATGGATGTACGCGCGTCTGGCTCGGCTGCTAGTATGTTGAAGATGCTTATAGGTCGAAACAAAATTATCGCAAAAATTTTTGTTCTTTAGACAAAAATTCACAAGGCGTTCATATACCGAGGTACCACTGTACATGTCAGATATTAACTTTACTACAGACATATGAAACTGTGCATTAAGTCTTTTACTGGTCTTTTCCTTCAGTAAGAGCTGCTTCGAGATCAGTTGTCTAACTGTAAGAAACTGTTTATTGTAGATCTTCTCTGGTCTGCTGGTGAATCTGGAAAGTGTCATGGCCTGGCTCGCCTGGCTTAAGTACCTGAGCATCCCTCATTACGGTCTCACGGTAATAGTCACCCTCAGCTAAGAGCATAAATTTATGCTATGTACACCTAATAGTCATAACATTAAAACTACTGAATTGTGATGTGAATAACATGAGATACAGTCGTGGCCAAAAGAGAATTACATAAATATTGGAAATTGGAAAAGTTGCTGCTTAAGTTTTTATAATAGCAATTTGCATCTACTCCAGAATGTTATGAAGAGTGATCAGATGAATTGCATCGTCCTTCTTTGCCATGAAAATTAACTTAATCCCCCAAAAAACTTTCCACTGCCTTTCATTGCTGTCATTAAAGGACCTGCTGAGACCATTTCAGTAATCGTCTTGTTAACTCAGGTGAGAATGTTGACGAGCACAAGGCAGGAGATCATTATGTCAGGCTGATTGGGTTAGAATGGCAGACTTGACATGTTAAAAGGAGGCTGATGCTTGAAATCATTGTTCTTTCATTGTTAACATGGTGACCTGCAAAGAAACGCGTGCAGCCATCATTGCGTCGAATAAAAATGGCTTCACAGGCAAGAATATTGTGGCTACTAAGATTGTACCTAAATCAACAATTTATAGGATCATCAAGAACTTCAAGGAAAGAGGTTCAATTCTTGTTAAGAGCCTTCAGGGCGTCCAAGAAAGTCCAGCAAGTGCCAGGATCGTCTCCTAAAGAGGATTCAGCTGCGGGATCGGAGTGCCACCAGTGCAGAGCTGCTCAGGAATGGCAGCAGGCAGGTGTGAGAGCATCTGCACACACAGTGAGGCCAAGGAAGATGGCCTGGTGTCAAGAAGGACAGCAAAGAAGCCACTTCTCTCCAAAAAGAAACATCAGGGAAAGATTGATCTTCTGCAACAAGTATGGTGAATGGACTGCTGAGGACTGGGGCAAAGTCATATTCTCGGATGAAGTCTCTTGTCCTGAGAAGAAAAGGTGACGCTACCATCAGTCCTGTGTCATGCCAACAGTAAAGCATCCTGAGACCATTCATGTGTGGGGTTGCTGCTCATCCAAGGGACTGGGCTCACTCGCAATTTTGCCCAAAAACACAGCCATGAATAAAGAATGGTACCAAAACACCCTCCAACAGCAACTTCTTCCAACAATCCAACAACAGTTTGGTGAAGAACAAGGCATTTTCCAGCACGATGGAGCACCGAGCCATAAGGCAAAAGTGAGAACTAAGTGGCTCGGGGACCAAAACGTTAAACTTTTGGGTCCATGGCCTGGAAACTCCCCAGATCTTAATCCCATTAAGGAACTTGTGGTCAATCCTCAAGAGGCTGGTGGACAAACAAAACCCCACTAATTCTGACAAACTCCAAGAAGTGATTATGAAAGAATGGGCTGCTATCAGTCAGGATTTGGCCCAGAAGTTGATTGAGAGCAGCGCAGTCGAATTGCAGAATGTCCTGAAAAAGAAGCCCAACACTGCAAATACTGACTCTTTACATAAATGTCATGTAATTGTCGATAAAAGCCTTTGAAACGTATGAAGTGCTTGTAATTATATTTCAGTACATCACAGAAACAACTGAAACAAAGATCTAAAAGCAGCAAACTTTGTGAAAACGAATATTTGTATCATTCTCAAAACTTTTGGCCACGACTGTACACTGTTACAGTGGCACCTGTCAAGGGGTGGGATGTAAGAGGCTGCAAGTGAAGAGTCACTTTTTGAAGATTTGTAGATGTGTTGGAAGCAGGAAAAATGGGCAAGTTTCAGTATCTGAGCAACTTTTAAAAGTGCCAGTTGTGGCAAGGTGAATGGAAAATCGTGTTGACTAGATGACTGGATCAAAGCATATCCAAAAAAGAAAGGGTGACTGGTGTGTGCTAATGGGTGTCCAAGACTCACTGATGTGCATGGGTCCATCTAGTCCAATCCCAGAGAAGAGCTTGTATAGTGCAAAAAAAATAAATGTTCAGGAGGCCTTTAAGAAATATGACAAAGGTGTTGGCATATCTCCAGATCTCCCAGATCTCAGTCCAATCAATCACCTGTGGGATGTGCTGGACAAACAAGTGTTTCGGTAGCTAAAGAAGAACCTGTGCAATATCAAGCAGGTGGTTTTTATGTTATGGCTGATTGGTGTCTTTTCCTTTAAAGCCTCACACTAATCTTATTCTCAGAATTCAGAGTGAATTATGTCTAGTGGCCACATGCATCAGGATGATGAAAGCTGCAGTCTGGGTGACCGTCCTCACTTGCGGGTCTGCGGGCTGGATTATAGTAGAATAACAGTTTTTTTTTTTTACCCAATCCTCTTGACTTCTACACATTAACTTCTCCACCAAACCTACTTTCTACTCGGTATACTTTCAAACACTTCATTTATCAACAAACATTGCAATATATTGTATTTGTTGTCATGGGAATAGACATTAGACAAATTGGTCTAAATATTTAAAAAGTCTGTTGTTCAAAAACACTGATTGCAGACAAACTTTTTTTCTTAAAGAATTTGTGTATTCAGTCTAACAGTGACACAATAGAGCCATTGACTACTCACTGGATTTTTAAAAAGTTCAAAGAATTCTTTGTTTTTGTGTGAAGCTGTACAGGATGTACATCAGCTACTGATAATGGTACAGTATGCGGGTAGTCACTAACTCTGTCAGTCAAACTGCCTCTTCATGTGAAAGTAAGGGCACCTCCATTTACACAACATTCCAGACCACATTGGACCTTTTGGAATTTAATTTCTGCATTAATTTGTCATAAAATGTAAAGTCCATGAGGTATTGATAAATATATTGTGCCAAAAAGTAAGTGAACCCTTGAAATTAATAAATAAATCATGACGTTTCCTCCACCATACTTTACGGGTGGGATGATGTTTCCATGATGATTGCCGTGGCCTTTTTACACCAGATGTAGCGCTGCGTTTTCTTTCCAAACACTACAATCTCAGTTTCATTTGAGCACAAAACATTTTGCCAGTACCGCTGTGGAGTGTCATTGCACTCTTTTACAAACTTCAGGCGTGCAGCAATGAGGTTTGGTTTGTGCTGTCCTACCATGGACACCCTGTTTGTTCAATGCTTTACGTACTGTAGACTTATGAACACAGATGTTAGCCAGTTCCACAGATGCCTTCAAATCATTGTCAATCACTCAGGTCTGTTTCTTTACCTCAGTGATGAGGCTTTGCTGTGCACTATGGGTCATTCTGACTGGGCGCCCTAAAGTGTCTCCATTTAACTGTTGACTGGAGAATTAATCTTTGAATCTTTCAAATTAGTCTTTGAAATCACTTTGTAACTTTTTCCAAAATTCTTGATTATAGATCCTCTGAAAGCTCTTTTTGGCAAGGCAAGTACGCTAATGTACGCTTCTTGTGTGTCGCAAACTCAAAAAGAGTGATTTTTATCAGTCAGAACAGCTCTAGTCCAAACTCATTTTCTTAATGAGACTCCAGGTTTGCTAACATCTGACTTAAAATTGCTTTTTGAGGGGGCATGAACTCCAGGATTAACATACAGTGGAACCTCGGATTGCAAGTAACTCGGTTTGCGAGTGTTCCGCAAGACGAGCAAAGATTTTTAATAAAATTTGACTTGAAAAACAAGCATGTCTTGGTTTTTTGACACCGACACACACACACTCTCTCACCTTTACACACCCCCCCCCCCCTCCCCGGCTTCACACAGACACACACACTCTGCTCTACACAGAAACTCTGCTCTGTCGCGATTCTTTTTAAAGGTAAGGTGCTGGTTCATTTGTTTTTTTGTTTTTTTTTTACTTTACAGCAGTGATTCCGTTAGTCTGCGCTCACGCGAGTGTCATTAGAGAGATTTCTTTTTTCCCGTTAAAACAGTTTCTGTTGTGTGTGAAACTTAAAAAGCAAGGTGGGGGAAGGGCAGGGGTTTACTATGTAAGACGAGGCGAGGGAAGGGGCTACTTCCACACACACACACACACACACACACACACATACACAAATACACGGCACCTGCGCGCACAAACGGAAACACTTATCTGTTGGGATTTATTTTAACTTTTTTTAAAGGTAAAGTGCAGGTTAATTTGTTTTATTTTGGCTTTATATATTGTATTAATTATTTTTCTGTATTTATTTTTTTTGGGCTGTGGAACAAATTATTTGACTTTTTATTATTTCTTATGGGAAGATTTGATTTGGTTTACGAGTGTTTTGGAATACGAGCCCACTTCCAGAATGAATTATGCTCGTAATCCAAGGTTCCACTGTACTTTTTCCACTAGCACTATGAGGTTTTTATTGTTCTCAATAAAGACATGAAAGATGTCCGAGTGGCGGAGTGGTGCAGTGCTCGCTCTATCATCCGGAGATCGCCAGTTCGATTCCCGGGTGATGCTGTAACCTCTCGCAGCCGGAGGTCTAGAGAGAGCTGATTGGCCGAGCTCTCTCAGAGAGGAGGGATGAGAGGTACTTAGTGCTCCCACATTAATCACGGCTCTACAGCCAATCAGGGGCGTCTGTGAGCTCACGCTACCTTAAGGAGCGGATAGCTCAGAATGTTTGTGTTATTATTTCAGGCACATCATATTTGTTAATACTCTCGACTGGGATGAAGATTAGATCACATTTAATGACAAATTAATGCTGGAAACCATGGAATTCCAAAAGGTTCAAACTTCAGACCCCATGTTCTAATCTTCATTGACCGGATTGTTGTTTTAAATTATATATTCAAAGACAGAATTGTTGGAAATGTACATTAAGACATGCAGCATGATGTTGATGTCTTTTAACAGGCTTTGGAGATCAATGAGTTTGTAGGACTGACGTTTTGTGGGAATCTCACTGAAGGCCTGATTTCCAACACTACTCAAGGGATCGTGTATGTACACTGCACACACACACCACACCTTGAACACATACTTACACTCACACAGTAATTAAAGTCAGTTTCACTGTGCTGCTATAGCTTTTAAAATATGACTGCAGCGCCACTCACTGGCTGAGATGTGTTAGTTTATGACAAACAAAAGTATAGACATCCACCAAGCCAAATCTCACTGCATCAATAGTTTGTGCCCCTAGACCATTATAATTTTGTGATCAGACTGTTGGTTGGCTGGGCTTCACTTTACTTTTCAATTTCCATTTACTTTTATGGAATTTGGCAGACGACCTAATCCAGCCCTTATACAGCTGACAGTACGGCTGTGACTGGAGACTGACTGCATTTCATCACATTTTATTTACATTAATGCAAAATATAACGTAATAATGGTTTATCGTTTTGTTTGTTATGTTTAATATGAAGCATAATGCAACACAAATGGCGTTTTCACTGTGAGACAAATGAAAAGCAACACCGTCTCTGTTATGCCTTTCTTGTTTTGTTTTGTTTTTTTCCCATGATGTGATTTTGTTTTCAAATATCTTTACCATATTTATAAATCTATTGCTATTGCCTAATTAAATAATTAAAAATAATGCTATCCTAAGCCAAAAATATTAAAAAGTGATTAAAAATAAACTTTTGTGATGGCAGCTGCACGGGTGAGCAACATCTCCTGTCCCAAGGAATCGACTACTCTAAATGGGGTTTATGGCAGAATCACATGGCCCTGATAATCATGACCATCCTGTTACTCCTCATCGCCTACGTCAAGCTCAGGTTCATGCGCAAGTTCTCCTGAATCCAGAGGCATTTGATCTTATTGCCAAAAATTACATGTAATTATGAAGGATTTGAATAGATGTTTATTCGAAATGAAGCAACTAATTCATACTAATGATATCTTGAGGCAATTTGTTATAGAAGTACATTCGGGAACTAAATTTCCACTTTTTACATCTAAATTACAACATGAAGTTTCTAGAGAGAGTTTAGAGCTTTTTTTTTTTTTTTTTAGAATATTTAATAATGCTTTTGTCATAAACACAAACATTTAAATAGAGCATCGCTCCAGTTGCACTTTTTTTTTTCAATTATTATGAAAAGCTAATTAACAGTATTAAACTTTGCAGCAGGTTCATGATCAACCCTGTACTAGTGTCACTGAACAAATATCACAGAAAGGTTACACAAAGAGTTTACACAAAAACACAGCCTAATCCCTCATTACACATCAGCCCTAAACAAACTTTTCACACAAAATCCATCAATAACTGCTGCTTAAATTATTCACTCTAAAACAAAAGCCAATTTTCTCCAAAAACCTGCACTGTAATGAGACGGATTTGTAGAAATAGCACTGACTAGTTGCTGTTGTATTCTATTCCATATCCTGTATTGTACTAGACTATGTGTACTGTACCAGTCTGTATGGTTGAAATGCCAATAAAAAGCCACTTGACTTGAGACTGAGATGGGAAGCATATTTTTTATTTGTTTTAATGTGACCAGCACGTTTATATTTGCTTGTATGGAGTGTAAAAGTGTGTACTTGTGTACTTGACTGAAACCTCCAGGTCGTTGCGCTAGACATCACCCTCTCTGTAAACAATTCCAGTCAATGAGATATAAGCAGGGCTTTGTTGATGAACCTCACCTTCTGTGCAGCACGTTTTCAGTTCCAATTCCATTTGGAGACATTTTTAAGATACAGCGGATTGCGAGGACAATTCGTTCCGGAAGCACTCGACTATCAAAGTGAATTTCCCCCATAAGAAATATGAGAAACTCTGATCATTCAACCAAAATATTCATATAAAAGCAATTAAAACTATATAAAACTATAAAAAATATATATATATAAAGTAAAAATAAAACATATTAACCGGAGCTTTACCTAAAGAATTGTGATGGGAGGGGGCTACTAGGTTGGGTGACTTTCTCTCTCTCTCTCACACACACACACACACACACACACACACACACACACACACACACACACACACACACAGTAACACTGCTCTGTCGGGAAATGTCCTTAACAAGGAACCTCTCTAATGTCACTTGCTTTTGCCACATTTTGAGGATTTTGCGGAAATGTGACGTTGCGTTGTCGTTAATCAGATCTCCCGCACTGCTACAGCCTTTTAAATATGCACACATAAGGTCACAAATTTATAATGAACAGAACACACGCACAGATGTTGACTATATGAGTGACGCACGCGTACTGAGACTGAGCATGAGAGATGATTACCCACAATCCTACAGCGTGAGAGAGAGAGAGAGAGAGAGAGAAAAACCATTGGCTCAGTTGTGATCACGTGACGCACCGCAGACAAAGCGCATACGTTCTACTCGTTTATCAAGACCTTGCTTGTTTATCAAGTTAAAATGTATTTTAAAATGTTCAACTGTATATAGTACTAAAATAGAGCAACATGATACTGTATAAAAATGTGGCTGCTAACTGATATGTGGTTTAATGTGTCCTTCAACATTATTTTTCTGAATTAATAACACCACTTACATACACTATACAGTGTTGTGCAAAAGTCCCCCCACCCCCTTATTTCTTCATATTTTGCTTGCCAAGCTCCAAACTTTCTTGTATCTTTAAGGTTCCTTAGTCTTGAGGAATAGCTGTCCAGGCTTCCTGAAGGACTTTTTGTCTCTTATTTTGAGTCCATTCCCTGCGTCTGAGCAGTTTCAGTTGCATGAGCCAGTGAGACACAGGTGCACATGATGACAGATGATCAGGCCGGTGATTAGTGTCCTGGTGATGCTGAGTGATTGGAACAGACGAGAGGGGAAAAAAGGTCGCTGCTGAGGTTATATATTTCACGTTCATGCTGCTGGTTCTACACAGTTGAATGCTTTTCTTGCTTCTGCATGACCTGCTTTTCTTAAACAACTTCCTGGCTCATAATCTGTAGACTTAAATCTTCTCTCTCACTATCCAGCGTCGCAGCTCAGTGCAACACAGAGACAATTTTCTGTCACCCCGGAAAAACACACAGCGCCGCTGGAATTGTGCAAATATTTTATTTAAAAAATGCAGATATTAAAACAGTAATACTGATCAAAACATTCAGAAAAACAGAGCCAAATCTCCAGGACTGTGTGCTGATAAAAGGTTTGTTTTCAGTGGAATGAGTTTGCAATATGTTGTCAAATCACAAAGAGGGAAAATAAAAAAAAAGGTATAGCGCCAAACTGAATCATACTGAATATCAGCCTTAATAAAGGAATATAAAATAAAATATTTTCAAAAGCAGCGGAGAGAAAAGATATTGATTTGGAGATTGAAATCAAATCAAAACAAAAGTTTTCACACACACACACACACACACACAAAAACACAAACACAACACACACACACAAAAACACACACACACAATACAAATAATGATGTTGGTCCAAGAAATTGGTACAAAAATAGTAACATAAGAGTTCAGTACTATAAAAGTTCTGAGGATACAGTACCAATAATAGTGTACACTCATCTCAAGGCTGATCTTATCATCAGACTACTCGAGTCAAGATCATTACATTTCTATGCTAATGTCAGCGTAAAAACTATGCAAACTCAGCTATATGATGCAAACCAGCACACAATAAGCTTCTCAAGAAAGCAGATGCACTCCGAATCGAAGTTTGTTTCAAGTTACAATAGGTATAAAATAAAATAAAATAAAATAAAAAGGCATTAATAAGGATTACATCACCTGGTATAGGATTACATGACAAAGCATTGTGTTCACACAACTTATATTAACTGAAAGCAACTAGAAATGGAGGGTTCATTTGCAAAAATATTCATATTTAGGATTCATAATGTGGCGCACATAAGGGATTATACACAGCAGTCAGTTTTTTTCACAATGTGTTTTTAAAAAATCTGTTTTAATAACTAACATGGTGGAATTAGGTGAAGAAAATCCTTGTGCTTTAAATGCTTTGTGAAATGTATGAGTCTGTACATGAAAAATTCAAAGTACTTCATTGTATGACGTCTTCACTTAAATTAGTAATTAAATGGGGAAAATGATAAATACAGTAAATGTTGGAAAATCCAACAGATTTAGATTTAGATTTAGATTTACAGAAACTAAACAAAGTTAAATTATGATGATCGTCATGTGCGCCCTAAACATTTTGGCTAACTCTGTGTAGGACAAGCGGTTTGGAAAAAAAAAAAAAAAATCATTCTCGACATGTAATTTTTATATAATTTTTTTGTCATTGTATAAAATTTCTAAAGAAATATAAAAATGTAACAAATAAAATATTACATTTAAAGTTTACTTCCTGCTGGCTTTCCATTCATTCGTGCATTACAACGGCATTGTATTATATTGTACTGAATAAACAAGCATCTGATCTAACAAATTATTTCCAAACATCAAAGTTTTATGATATTATTTGTTTGTGATTTTCTAATTTTATGTATGTTTTAGAAAGCAACAATGCGTTATAAATTTACAGTGCATCTCTGATACTGTTTCTCATTCTGTCTCTGGCAGTACAGACTTACAGTCTCATAAATATTCAAATACATTTGAATATGAAATAGTTTAAAAGAATTGGCACAAAATACTGCCTGCTATTGAATCATTTCATTAGAAGCCTTTAATTTCACAATGACCCCTTATTACTTATTATATTATTTAGTCCTTACAGCGGTACCTCGGCATACGAATTTAATCCGTTTCGGAGGCGAGTTCTTAAGGTGAAATTTCGCGAAACACATTGTCCCATGGAAAATAATGTAAATGCAGATAATCCCTTCCGGCCACCCAAAATATTATCAATATTACCAATTTCCTTCAAATTTTCCATTTTTTTGGGGAATAAAAACAATCAAAACATTTAGTAAAAAGTAATGTAAATTAAGTAAGATATGAAATAAGTAGACATTAAACCTCATTTGATCTTAATTTATGATTCCTCTCGGCACCAGCTTCTCTAAAAACCAGACTGAAAGGGGCTCCCTTTTCTTCTTGCTATCATCCCTGTTAACGTTCTGGGGATTCATGGTGCTACGTCTGCACTAAATCTTACACAAAATGGAAAAAACACAAAAAACATGTAAATTTACTTTGGCTTTCCATTGGTGCAAACAGTTAACAAGTTTGATCACCAGAAGTGCGCAACCAGCTCAGCCCTCGTATGTTTGCAGAATTTTAGTTCTAAAGGCAAAACTTTTCAAGGCGGGGCGTTCATATGCCGAGGTACCACTCTACATATATATATATATATGTGTGTGTGTGTGTGTGTGTGTGTGTGTGTGTGTGTAAAGAAAGTCATGTACCTTGCACTATTTTGTCAAAAAAATGATCTTTATGTATAAACATAGACCTGTTTTGCTCAGTACCATTTCCTAAGCTGATTAACGTTTGTGCCACTGTACCTTAATATATATTCAGTTTACACTCCTGCTTAATAACTGATGAACCATCATATGTGCTCTGTGAATAAATTGCATTAAAACCCGAACAAAAGAAATACTGATGTAAGGTGAGCATTTAGTGTTGGAAAAGTTAATACGACCACGGGAGCAGTAGAAAAGGTCTTACACCTGCCCACCTCCATTGTTCCCGGTGTCCGGACCCTCCGTGGACAGTGAGGAGGAGGGGCGGGTGCTGCGTGGGCGAGGATGAGCTCCTGGACCAGCAGGAGTAGCCTGCTGATGGCTGACCTGAGAGATGGCGTCGTCTGACTCCCAGCGCTCAAGCTCCTCTCGCACCAGTCGCTCCATCTGCTCCCTGTGAGCCTCTGTATCCTTTCCCATTCTTTCATCCTGAGGGAGAGAGAGAGAGAGAGAGAGAGAGAGAGAGAATACGAAAGAAAAATTCTCAAAATTCTCAGAAAATGTCTAAAATTCTCATATATCTCTGGAAAATGAGGCTAGTTTTGACATCTGCATTAGATTCTTAATACAATGGAAGCTCAGATTGCGAGTAATGCGGTTTGCGAGTGTTCCGCAAGATGAGCAAAGAATTTTTATAAATTTTGACTTGAAAAACGAGAAAGTCTTGGTTTACGAGTGCCCAGTATCATGTATCATGCATGCGCTTCTTGTTTTGACACCGAGTGTCACATGTTCACAACTGAGCCAATGATTTTTCTCTCTCTTGCGCTGCGGAATTGTGGGTAATCGTCTCCCCTGCTGGGTCTTAGTGCTCGTCTCTTACTGGTATAATCAACATCTCCCTCTCTGTTTCAGCGTGTCTCCTATGTGTGTACGCGCACGTAATTTGACACCGACACACACACACACACACACACACACCCCTTCCTGACTTCACACACACATACAGACACACACCTTTCTGCTCTGTCGCAATTCTTTTGAAAGGTAAAATGCTGGTTCATTTATTTATTTATTTTTTACTTTACAGCAGTGATTCCGTTAGTATGCGCTCACACAAGTGTCATTAGAGAGATTTCTTTTTTTCCTGTTAAAACAGTGTGTGTGTGTGTTTGTTGTGAAGCTTAAAAAGTGAGGTGGGGGGAGGGAGGAGTTTTACTGAGTAAAACGAGGCGAAAGGAAGGGGCTAATTCCACACACACACACACACACACACACACACACACACACACACACGGTGCCTGCGCGCACAAATAGAAACACTGTCTGTCTAGATTTATTTTTACTTTTTTTTTAAAGGTAAAGTGCAGGTTAATTTGTTTTATTTTTACTTTATATATTGTATTAATTATTTTTATGTATTTATTTTTTAGGGCTGTGGAACGAATAATTTCATTATGTCTTATGAGAAAATTAAATTTGGTTTACGAGTGTTTTGGAATACGAGCCCACTTCCGGAACAAATTAACGCTCGTAATCCAAGGTTCCACTGTATTATATACTGTACACTGAATACACTTCTGGCAACATGGTGGCTTAGCACTGTTGCCTTGCACTTGGATTGGGGACTGGCTTGGTCATTGGCTTTGCCCTCACCTCCATGACACCATCCAGCAGTCTGCTCAGGACCTCTCTCCTCTTCAACTTGGCCCTTTCCATGGCCTCCAGCTTCACAATGACCGCATCGATCTTGGACACGATACTGCCAATGGAGTGCTCCATACGATCCACCCTCCTCACCAGGCTGGGAACAGACCACACTGCTCACTGTACATTTACAAACATTGATTTGGAAAGCTATATATAATATACAGATATTTATCGATTCTGGCTCAATGAGTCCAAACATTTAGTATATTTCATATGATTTAGATATTGCTTTAACATATTCGATTAGAAACATAAATGAGAAGCTTACACTTGGAACTCCTCGTAAGACACACCCCCAGAGCTGCTTCCACGGCGACGGGAACTGTGTCCACTGTCCTCATCGTCATCCTCCTCAGAGTCGTCCTGGCTACGGGAGAAGCTCCGCCCACTCATAGGCCTGGGCAGCGAACTGCGTTCTAAATCCAAGTCCTCCTGGCGAGTGTGTGAGAGACACTGAGTATCTATACAAGTGTGTGTGTGCATTCATCTGATTTAATAAAGAGGATTATATGTTAATGCAACAGTCCAGTTAGTCATATATAAAGTAGAAGTGTGTGTGTGTGTGTGTGTGTGTGTGTGTATATACAGTATGTATATGCACACTGTATACAGTATAATGTATATATAAATGATGTGGTGTTACTATGACATAAAAGCTTCAAAGCTTGTATTGAGCAAAAGGGGGCGTGTCTAAATGAAGCCTTGCTTCAAGGCGTGTGTTGGTTCCCGACTTGTTTGGCGCTTAAGTAAAGGCTTATGCACTCTTCATATTAATTGTGCTGCTTCATATTTATTACATAAAATTTTATTCATATTTTCTTTTCATATTTATTTCAGTATTTAATTTTTTCCATATTTATTTTACATTTTTTTCATTCATATTAATTGTGCTACTTGTGATGTTACAATCTAGTTGCCAGTCAAAGTTTGTCCACTAGATGGCAGCTGTAATATCACTAGCGCTGTAACAGAGCTTCATGAAATGAACTTTTTGGCCATCACTACAAATCTCTCTCTCTATATATATATAGACTTTATCTTCTAGGCCAAGTCACACATTTGTTTCAAACCGTTTTAAAAAACAGTAAACGTCTAAATTAAACAAAATTAAAGAACCTGAATTACTACTAACACACATGCCCATGCTTTGTGCTGAATAAGAACGTGATTGTAGACTTTAGCATTAAAATAGCTTTGTAACAGTTAACAGTAAGTCATACCGTGATTAACAACAACAACTCAACATGGGCTGAAGTCAGGATGTTGATTTAGTCATGCAGTTTGCATATTGCTTAATGGGCAGTTACACATTGTAACTAATAAAAATTCACACTGATTACTTGGATAGATTTTGTGATTGCGATACAAACTACAATATTTAGCTATTAAATATAACATTTGGTTTTCAAACTTCGCTAAGTGATGTGTCACAGTGTCCGTGCTTTTTCTTCATAGTGCTTCATAATCATTATTTATATTAATATTCAAAAAGCACCACGTGTTGATAAAAGCCAGTCTGTCACGAGTTTCCATGCACAGTTTCCATAGTACACCTGCTAAACTAAGTACAGTATGGTGTGTGCTCAGTCGCTGCACACATCAGCAATCACAAAGACACACTGCAGTCTTCCTGCTTTTATAAGGTGCTGTTTCTTACTTACTTGTCTTATGGAATCTGAATATATTAGTAAAAAGAAATTCCCACAATCCAAACTAAACCATTTCTTCACGGATATCACGTTTTCTGGTATGTAATGTCCCTGTGAATGTTTTACAATCAGAGATAAATTCAGGGATCAGGTCCATTAACGTTCTATTTGCTCACTCTCTCTTTCTCCAGGTCATCCCTCATCTGCTGGTGCTCGTGCTCAGTGAGCTCCTGGTCTCCGTCCAGGTCGTACTTGGCGAAAATGGCTTCGATCTCAGCGTCAGAGTGACCCTTCCTGCGAACACACCAGCACACAGTCAGAATACACGCATGCACGTCAGGCTCGTGCTTTCATCATCTTCACGAGTTTTAATCAGGTCTTGCTGACCCCCGCAGGTCCTGGCGGAGCTCGTCGAAGTTGAGTTTCCCTCCTGCCTGACGAAGGCTATCGGAGATGTCGTCCACCGCCGTCTTCCTCAGCCTCAGTTTCACCATGGCCTTGTGGTAGCCCTGAGATAACACACCACCTTCAGTGCATTTCTCGGCTCCTTTTGTCTCTCTAGACGTTCAGCTATTTTGTGTTTTGTTTTTGAGTAAAGGTCATGTGATCACGTGACTTACACACCTTTTTAATGAGGTCCGTTATCTCCATTTCGGATCTCTGCTGCGCCATGTCAGCCTTCACCTCGGCGTACGTGTCATTGATGATGGCTAGGAACATGTTCTGAAGAAAGACGGAGGGAACGATTATCAAGAATCATTAACAAAACAACCGAGCACTGACTCAGCGTCATCAGTACAGAAAGCCGTTAGTTCTACGGAATTCCAAAAAAATTATTTATCTTCACAAAATTCACAAAATTGTTCAGAATGGTTTTGTATGCTGGAACATTACAATTTACCTTCACTGGTACTAAACCGCTCAAACCCTCATCCAGCACGATCATGTCCTGCACACTGCGAGCTCTAATCGGCCAAAACGCAGCCCTGGTGACGAATTACGTTTTTATACATATAATACAGAAGACGTGTGCAGCCCAAAGAAGCTTCTTCTGAGGTTTATGCGACGTGGAAGTGACCGATCTCGCGTCACTAAAAATGTCAAGTTGCCAACTTCAGCCGTTTTGGAGAGATGATTTTATTTGTGCCCCAAAAATGGCCATTTTTCAGCGTTATACTGCCTCACGTCAAACTATAATCATTTAAACTGCAAACTGTTCACATTCTTTATGAGTATCAATATTAAAATTGGTGGAAGCTTCTAGAAGCACATGCAAAAAAAATCTGTAGTGTCGGTAACAATGTCAGATTCATGTTGCAATATTTTTAAAAAAATTAAATTCTCGAATAATACACTTCCTCAGGTTTTTTATGTGAAATCTAAATCGGCCAAGTTTCATCCGAATGACAGTTAAGATCACTGAGAGATTTGAATTCAAAAAGGTTACGGACACTACGGGCATAAAAGGGCGTGAGACTGTATTTAGCAAATGTGTTTATTTTTTTTCTGATATAAATGTTTCTGATATAAATGTTTATATTTACATAAAAAAACGAAGCATGGATCCGGAGATAAGAAGCCTTAAGTACAGTCTTATGAAAAATGGTGTTATATGATCCTGTCTGCTGAAAATTCACTCTATCACCTGGTGAGACACTGTTTGGCACCGGCACCGTGTTTTGGTCGCATGTTTTGTCTAGTCTGATGTCTTAGAGCTCGAGTGTCCTGTCAATAGCCCCGACTTTAACCCCACTGAACACCTTTATAAACAACTGGAACAACATCTGCACCTCACACAGGCCTGATCTCAGTGATGCTCTTGCAGCTGTGAATGCACACAAGTCCCTGTGCTCCAACACGGCCCATAACTTAACCATCAACAGATCCAAGTCTCAAGTCCAGTGGACTCCGGTTCCTTAAAAAAATAAAAAATAAATAAAATTTTTAAAAAAGCTCCCTTACCAACAGAATCATGAACATGAAGAAAACAAAGGTGGTGAAGTAAATCGGGCCCAGGACTCTGTCGGCCTCTTCGATCTCTGAGAAGTCAAAGTCTCCTAGAATGATCCGGAACTGTGTGAAACTGCACATGGTGAGGGTGAGGGACAGTACGCGTTAGAAGACACGCCCTTAAACATTGTAAAAACAACCAGACAATGCAAATGTTGAATAGTTTCAGCATTGAGCATATTTAAGACGTTTTTCTTAAATATACTTTTAAGAAGTTTCTTGAATTCTTTCTTTAATTCTCCAAAGTTTATTAAATTTTGAGTGACTTTCTAACCCAAGGTCATTTTTCTCTATCTATAAGTTATTCAACATAAATTTAGACGTAAAATTAGAGTTTTTAGGGCGTTTTAGCTTGAAGTGAAAGGAAAAAGGAAGCAGGTGCGGGAACAACTGTTTATAGCTGCTGTAATGCAAGTGATAGGAGTGAAAGGAACGACGAGCGGTGTTCGAGTCAAAATGGGACTTGTGACTGTACAGAATAACAGAACAGAGTCCTGAGAGTAAACGCTCCCTTTATGTCTCTATATAATCCCCTGCTACACTAACGCACTCATCCCAGTGTGTCACTAGAGCCTGGACACCATCAAGGCAGAACGTTCTCTCAGTACGCTGGAGCCGCAATCGGACCGTCTAAAATCGGCTTCATGTCTAAAACGCCGGCCTCCCAGGAACTCCTTTAATAGTATAAACATGTGCAAATGTCTTGGAGTGAGGTCAGGACTGTACGCTGGATGCAGCAATACGTCTCCAATAAGTGAATTCTTCTGTAAATGTCCGTCACTTTTACATCTTCATTCGCCAGAAATTTCATGACAAGTCCCGGTTTGACTTGAACACTCCTCGACCCATTGAATGCCACACGGCGTGTCCTTCTTTAATAAATAAAACTCTCTGGTATGTGTTGCTATGGGAAGATGATTACCTTCTGGGTGGTAACAGTAAATCATAAAGACGTGTTTTATTGCAAACAATCCGGGACTCACATGCAGGCCTGGAAGGTGCTGAAGTCGTTAAGTTGTGTGCCGAACACCAGGTACGCCAGCTGTGCATACGCCAGGAACACGATGAAGAACATGATGGCAAACCCCAGCAGGTCTTTAGCGCACCGGGACACAGTGCTGGACAACTGGTTCATGGTCTTATTAAAATTGATGAACTTGAATAGCTGTAGGGAAATTGATAGATTTTAATGATACATATTTTCTTAGCCGTGTTCAGAATCGCTCGACTCATGGGATTCGGGAATAAAAGGCTCACTTTGACCCAGGCCAGAAATACGATGATGGCAGCCAGACTGTTGAACTGAACCTGCAGCCGAGCCAGTGGGCCGAAGTTCGGGTACGTGTTGTGGTTCTCCAGCAGGAACTTCAGCCTGTTGTTGACCGCTGATGTCCTGTAGATGTTCATGATGATGGCAGGGACGCTCAGCTAAGGGAGGTATATATATGTAGAGAGAGAGAGAGAGAGAGAGAGAGAGAGAGAGAGAGAGAGAGAGATGTCGCATGAATATAAGACGGGCTGGGAAATGTGCAGCGTTCTGATCAACCTCATAAAATAAAGGCTCGTCCTCATTACACGAATAAAATGACTAGTTACTCATTCATCAGTATATAAATAAGACTTTGGCAGCTTTATACCGTGCACATTGTTGAAGCCATTGTTTCCATCATATAAACACAAATAGACCTTTTCCTTGATTTATATCTTCATAACATCCGTATGTTCTAACGATATTCCTGCTATTTGCTCCAACACGCTCATTTCAAACACAGTAAAATATCCAGCGTAGCAGGTACTGTCCCTAAAAACTACACCAAAGCAAACCTGTCTCAGTACATCTTAACGAAATGCCTGCCGCAGTACCGTTACTATGAGCACGTCCAGGCAGTTCCACAAGCTTTTGAAGTAGCGCAGGCGGTGCAGGCGGATCTCCAGCACCTCCTCCACCAGGTAGTAGATCACGAAGAAGCAGAAGATGACCTCGCACAACCCCACAAAGTGGTCCCAGCTGGACACATAGCGCACCAGACGTACAGTCTGGAACTGCCACGAGGACACAGCGCCCCCTGTGGCGGGGAACTCCACCAGCAGCCTGGAAATGTTGTAAAGGAAGGAATTACACTCACTGGATGATGACATGGGTTTGCATATTATTTGCAAGGGAAAAAAAAGCCACCCATTTGAATGTTAAAAATCCTGTGTTTTTGCTTTTTTCTCGCCTACACGAGCTGAACATGGACATTAGGCACTCATTTTCCAGCTCACTGGCACATCACGGTCGAGTATTTCACAGGAGAATTTACCCAGATAGCGCTACATATAAACATAGTTTCTTATACATTTCTATTCTAAGCCTTTTTTAAATCATTATCCACTTAATGAGCCCTGATTTATTGCCGGTTTTTTTTATTTTTTTTATTCGTATCGGAATATTTGTACAGATTTTCCCCTTTGCTTTTCTGTGTTTGTATTTGTTTTTTATTCTGCTGTTCCATCACATATTTTAGAAACGTATTTAAATGTTGTGATGATATTTCCGTCATATCTCACACTTCTAAAGACAATGATGTCTTTGCTGTGGTTGCTATGGTAATATAATATTTATAAATGATGACTATATATACTGTACTTCTTGAGACCATTCAGGCAGGGCAATAGCTAAATATAATCAATTAGAGAATACACATTATAAGACTAATATCAAATAATAAATCTTCCAATCCCAGGGATAAAACAATGTTTTCTTCTTCAAGGCTGAAGGATCAGAGTAATGTAACCCTATAAAGACCCCTTTGCTCTGTAATGTTACGTATACCCCATGTGCATCTATATTTATTTAGGTATCCAGGTCAGGCGTTATTTCTGTTTCTAATTCAATTCGAAGCGCTTTCTGCCGTGGGTCTGCGTGTACCTGACGATGCAGAAGAGGTTGATGTTGCCGTTGTAGACGGAGAAGTCGATGAACACGGCCCTGGTGCCTCGATCCAGCCACAGGTTGGCCTTCAGCTCCTGCAGCTGTCTGTTTGACTCGTCTCTGGTGCGAGACAGGTCCTGATAGAAACCTCCTCCTCTGTATGTCCCCACTTCACCCGAGTAGCTGCTTTCCCCGAGGACGCTCTCCTCGGAGTACACCCACCTGGGACCAACACACAGAGGACCAGAGCACACTTTACCATAGCCTGGTGCGAGGGTTAAGTGCCTTCGTGCTCGTCATCATCGTTTATTTCGACTTTGGAGCCGAATATTTATTTACATATCAGTCAAATTAAACAAACATACTGTATCTAGTTATATTCTGAGCTTGATTTACTCCTCAATCTTCCATCAGAAGAACACATAAGTTGATGTTCTTTATACGGTAGTTACTGAGGTTTGGATTAAAGCCATTCAACTAAGACTAATAGCTATAAGAATTCACTAAGCATCGTTTTGATGAAGCTTTGATAGTTAAGGACGCTAGGTGCCCCTGGACCCCAGTTTGAGCACAACGCATCAGCGAGAGCAACATCCAACAAAACGGCCGGTTTGATGATGGGAAAAGCTTCCAGGAAATGAAATCCACCGTATTATTTTGTTCATGTGTTGTCAATCCGTTCTCTCTGAAGACTGATCATTCAGTGTTTTGTAATAAGATTTCCAGTTTTACATGAGGTATTGCTTTACGCCCTGATTTATGATTTTTGGATCAGCACTACTTGTTTACACTACGATCTACTGTATATGTTGTTGGTGTTTCGGCTTCCCTTCGCCTGGGTGGACCATTCGATCCACGTACAACTGTGCACAGGCTTTATGCCGGATTTACACAAGCTTCCCATTCCATTCCAGCTTAAGTGACTGGGAATCAGTGACTGGGAATCAAATCTGGGCCTTCTGTATAGCAAGAGAGAGATGCCTACCACAGAGCCACCAGCACACATAGTAAAATATATTGATGTAAAGAATCTCAAAAAATACTGATTAATTTTGAAAACTGCAGTAGCAAAATAATTTCTATACAGTACAGACCAAAAGTTTGGACACACCTTCTCATTCAAAGAGTTTTCTTTACTTTCATGACTATGAAAATTGTAGATTCACACTAAAGGCATCAAAACTATGAATTAACACATGTGGGATTATATACATAACAAAAAAGTGTGAAACAACTAAAATATGTCATATACTCGGTTCTTCAAAGTAGCCACATTTGGCTTTGATTACTGCTTTGCACACTCTTGGCTTTCTCTTGGTGAGCTTCAGGAGGTATAATATAATTTATTTTTATTTTTTTTTACTTTTTAGTGGTGTGAGGTTGATGAATTCCTTGTATGTACAAACGTACTTGCCAATGAAGCTCTTTCTGATTCTGAAGTCACTATTGTCAATCCATATGTGATCTGACACGCCCACAATATCTGATCCTTTTTGCAGCTATTAGTTATAACTAGACCATTGTTGAAGATGTATACGTCTTAAATTTAGTATAAAGGCTTAATCCCAAAGATTTTTTACTTTACATATAAAACCATGTTGCTTTATATTGTGTTAAATAATCTACACACTAAAAGGAACTTATACTAAATCCCATTCATAACAAAA